>CM076583.1:401507444-401590317 GCA_034641835.2 Pinus albicaulis | reverse complement strand
GAGAGTGAGTGGAGAGCACTCATCCATGACGGAAAAGAGAAAGGGCAAAGAAAGAAGGAAAAATGCCAACTGGACCCGCAAGGTAAATTACAACTTTAATTCAATAGCTTTAATTTTCTCTATGTCTAAAATAAAAGTGTGCTACATCATATCTGACTTCAATCTTTTGATGCTAGGTTTCCTGACACCTCAAAGGCAACCAAAGCTATGATTGAAAAAAAGGGCCATCACAAGCTAGGCCAGGGCGGCTACTTGAAATTAGCCGCAAGAATTGTAATTAAGTAGCTAAACATCTTATAATTAATTGTATCGCCTTCCAAAGTTTTTGTAATCATATCAAATATGATTAAAAATACACAATCATATGTAATGTAGGGTGATGACTTCGGAACAGAAACTACAGAGGAAGATAAAAATATCTCTTTCCATTTCGGCTATCAAGCCGTAGTTGAACGTCGCAGAAGCTTGGGGCAGGTCCCAAGATCCAGAATGCCTGATAAGGTAAAACATTAACCTTTCAATATGTTTGTTTTCGTCCATAAATTTAATGTCTAACAACTTTGTTTAAATCAAGGGAGCAGCACTACCGACGAGGCAAATAACCCAGTTTTAGAGCCAGATGTAGATGATCCTCACGTGCAACCTGATCATTGTAGTGGGGACCAGGCCAAAAATGCTACTATCAGTGAGGGCCGTGACGGTAATTAATTTCCACTTATAATTTTTTCTAATTATACCTTGATGGTTGTCCTTATAAAGTTTTTTTTTTAAATGACAGAGAATGTTTCCCTTGAGGATCTTACCACCAGAGAGGAAGACAGGGCAACAGTCCCAACGGCGACAACTGGTGCACCAGGTAAATAATCTCATTGCAATTTTTTTTATTAATATTACCGAACTATTTCAATGATATTTAAAAACTGACAATTAAAATTTAATATTATCTGTTTTTGTAGGCGATGCCCCGTCACTGGATGAGCCCAGACATCGTGAATACGCAACTAGGTCAGCAGTGCGGGTTGAAAGGCACGAAACAGGAGGAGAGCACGATGATATTGATGATGTAATTAGGAGCTTTAAAAATAGGAAGAAGAAAAAGAAAATTTGACAATGTAAAATATTGTATTATTATAAGACAAACGTTACCATACTTGGAACGTTTTTTGTGTTATATAAAAAACTCATTTATCATACTATTTTTATGTCAAACATTAATTGCAATGTTTCTTTGCGTACTTTTTGTTGAATTGTTTTTTAATTAGTTATTGAATATTTTTTTTTTATGCTCATGAAAGTAAAAAATGAAATATAGATTGGGTATTGGGGAATTGAGAGTGATGTAAGGGGGGGGGGGGGGGAGAGGAGGGAACATAAGAGCTTCCACCTTCACGTGGTTGGCCCTGTTTAGTAGAGAATAATTTATTGGAGCGATTTAATCTTGGAGAAAACCTCCCTCGATCCAACGTAGCAACAAAAATGTCACTGTTGACTTAGTTGCTACTCTTTCAGATCGTGGGAGGCTTGTTCCAAGTTCATGCGACTCCAATAATTTGTTCTTGAAATGAAGAGGAGCTCATTCAGGTATGTTTTGAAATTTTCAATATATGTTCTAACATTATCATAAGAATTCATCTTAGAGTAAAAAATACTACATCAATTACTTGTATTTATTGTATAGATAATAATGGATTTTAATTGACCTGGCAATGTAGGTACAAATCCTCTTGCATCATGAGCAATACAACTTGTCAACCAGGGTCATGTGCAGGATATTTTTTCTTGTGCGCTTGACCAGGTTCATAATGTCACATTTTGTAAGTTCCTTTACAGTTCATAATTCAATATTAAGCTTGTTCATGATTACTATCTAGGTTTTTTGTATGTGTTTTTTCATCTATTTGATTGTAAGAAAATCTGCATGTTTCCTGTTGTTCACTATGATTTCTCCCATTACCACTCCCAGGATTAATCCTAATTTATTGTTACATAGGGTACTTTATTGTTACTATGATTTCTCCATTTACGATTTCATAGGTTACATCATGTAAGTTGTCAATCTCAAGTTGGTGATGAGCTTTAGTTCTCCAGAATTGGGGCTTTTCTGATATTTTCTCCCTAATGTCATTCCTGCATCACCTTGTTGTTTGAGCATGCGAATTGTCTACCACTTGTACAAATTTGCACATGTCAATCTCTGAGTGGTGCCACATTTCACCTATTTTTGGCCCACTTGACCACCTGAAAAACTCAAATCCACACACCATGTGTCTTTATCATGGAGTGCCACATGTCCTAGATATTTAGGCCGATAGGCCTTCTGTTATGAAAGAGATCAATTTTTTTTTGGTCAACACTTCTTATCTAGGCACGGCACCTGTTACTTGTTTAATCTTACGGTCACGGTCTCTCGGGTTACCTTCTAGGTTTGATATACCACTGTTTTTTGGTATATTTCCATGGAATCGGTCTGAAAATACTAGCAACAATCCACACACCTGCAACCGTCGACAAACCTGCCATTTTAGTAGCTGCATTTCTGCAACTGCCAATACACCTGTCGTTTTAGTTGTTGCATTTAGGCAACTGCCAATACACCTTCTGTTTCATTCTCGTGAACTCTGTGTATGCATATTTTTCATATAATTTTATCATGAAGTTGGCTGCAGTGGTTTAACATGCCTTTGAATATTTTTGCAGGTTATAAGACATTTCAGGCCAGAGCTATTGAATAGACTTGATGAGATAGTTGTATTTGATCCTCTTTCTCGTGATGAGCTCAGAAAATTTGCTAGACTACATATGAAATATGTAGCGATTCGTCTTGCAGAGAGAGGTGTTGCTTTAGGGGTTATAGATGTTGCTCTCGATCTTGTTCTTCAGGAAGAATATGATCCTGTAAGTAATCACTTTGTTTTGCTTTCTTTCTTATTCAGAGTCTATCTTTCCAGGGGATGTGCCCATTATGGTTTGTTATGAGACCGTTGTCAATTTCATCACCGTCCCTCATAATATGTTTGATTGTGTTTATAAATAATAAACAATTATTACAGCAAACAATAAACAATTAACCGTACTATGAGTAATATGATATCTTGAAATAATTCTCATTATAATTTCATAACCTCTGCTCTCACTTGGTGGTGTCTATATCACTAAGTGTGTCTTCTTTAAAATTATAGTTACAATAGACAATGAACAATCAACTGCACTATGAGTGATATCTTGTAATAATTCTTATTATAATTTCCCAACCTCTACTCTCACTAGGTGTATATATTTTAAAATTATTGTTTCAATGGTAGATAAATCGTTATCTTAAAATTATAGCTTTGATGGTAATACCTTGTGATTGATAATGCAGTTTGAAGCAGCTTTGGCTTTGACTAATATAGTCTTAGGAACCTCTGAGAATACAAAGGTTGTGATTGATTACGGGGCACTGCCTATATTTGTGGAACTTCTTACCTCCAGGAATGATAATGTTCGAGAACAGGTAGCACGTTTATTTTAGAGGCATAAAATTATTCTTCCCAACTATCTTTATATGTCTGTAATTTTGGAATTTGATTTAAAAAACTAGTACCCAACTTTGAGTTCAACTGGTGTTCGTGTAAGGTTGTTTGGGCTTTGGGAAATATTTCTGGAGACTCTGCAACATTTAGGGATCTTGCCCTCAATCATGGAGCTCTAAGGCAGGTGCTTGCCCAGTTGAATGATACTGCCAGAATTTCAATGATAAGAAATGCTACATGGGCTCTGTCAAATTTTTGTCGTGGTAAACCCCAACCACTATTCAAACAGGTAAGCAGAATACATTTTCTGCCTCTTCTTCTTGGTTCGCAGATACTATGGAATTTTTTTATAGATCTTGGTGCTTGGTAGATTCGGAGATAATATGGACCTAGGCGCTTGTTCATTACAATGACTCTATCATCATGTTTAAGAAAATGCTCATAAATTTGGGTTTCACAAGGGGATTACCCTTGCTTGCAATTATCGATTATCAATCACATTAAAAAAAAGTCTTTCGTAGCATTGCTGAGCTCTTTGTAGGTGAATTTTTGAGGCAATTTCACAATATCTGAACGAAATTTTTCTGTCCTTTTCAATACTCTGCGCTTGTAACAGAACCAGACAAACAATCTAGTGGCCAATGCAACAACAACAACACCTCCTGCTGCAATGCCTGCAATTCACCCTCTCTGCACGCATGAATGACTATGGCACCCTCTTTTGTGAACAGGTACTGGAGCTGAAGGTAGTGGTTTCCACTAGGATCAGGGAATTCAACATCCATAATAGTATAAAATTTCACTACAATAGTATTCCCCGGCGAGGGCAATAGTTCATTGAGAGCTATTGGACTCATCACCCCCAAATAGCCTCTAGGGCTACCCAGAGTGTGATCATCTAGAGCAATAACAAATGTTGATCCATCCCTAATTGAAACAAGAATAGGACCCACATTGGTTACAGAAAATGAGAAACACATTTTGAAAGAAGAATAAACTTTTGTATTAGGGTCTAGAAATATAACTGGTCTATTGTACAATGCCCTACCTGCACTTCAAATTGTTACTCCCAACTCCATGCTAAGGCTCACTGTGCCATTCTTTATATGAGCATCTTAACTTGAAGTTTGATTCCAAAAAACCCAAGTCCCCTGTTCTATGCCCAAGACCTTTGTTACAACGAGTAGAGTTCTGAGCGAAATACTTCACAATAGGAAGCAAAAGAAACATCACAAAATTTCTCGCTTTAGATTGATAATTTTCTGTGTGAAAATTCAACTGCGGACAGTAAAGACATAATATCAAACACAACCAATCCACAATGGAATTTGAACATGAGGATTTATAACCAGAGAAAACCCTCTCCAGGTTAAAAGAATTCCAGAATGGCTTTAAGATTCTACTAATGAGCTCTTACAACACCATAGTAATTACTGTCACAATGAAATCTACTGGAAGCAAAGCCCTTGTACAATTTCTACATTTCCACAGTGGAATCAAGAATCTTGCTATCTCTCATGATCTTGTTCTGTGGTCAGATCCTTTGCTATGGCTGTCTTGACCTGCTAAACGTGAATCTGTCTTAGCTTTGGCTCTGGTTCTCATTTAGAATCGTGGCTATCTGATCTTGCTATGGCTTTGACTATACAAACTTGTTCAATAGGAAAATGTTGACTCTGCTATATATAGAAGCTTCAATGGGTGCTCTCAAACTACTATACTACAGTAGTTTCACTCTCAATGGACTTCTACAATAATTGGCACCATCAGTATGCTTTGTTACAATGATGGCTCACGTCAACAAACTATGCTACAACCATTGCCACCATGAATCTTCTTTCTTCTTCATCAAATGGTTGGCACCATCAACTGACTTTACGCTCCTCAGGGTGATGACAGTGGCAAACACTTTTTTGGGCAGCTTTTTTTTGTCTCTAATTCAAGGAAGAACTATGTTGGCCTTACTTTTTTAGTCCTTGGAACTTAGTTCTCTCATATTTTCCATCCTATCCCCAATTTGCTACTGAGAAAGACATAAATTCACGATATCAAAATTGACTATTTTTGGCCATTTATCTTTAGTAATGGTACAACTTTAGTTTGGTGCATTCGTACAGTATCTGAAGAGCACTCTCAAGCTATTATTCAGTATTTTAGCATAACTACTACATTTAACTGCCATGCTCTAATATTTATATCAACCGTAAGCATTCTTAAGGTAGTTCCACATTTGTGAAGCAGAAGGAATGCTTCTGACAGCTTCTTATCATAGTGGTACAATTCTGTTCGCAGTTTATCTTTTATAAACCTCCAATTTTCCAAAGGTAGTAGAGACTACATTTTTCATCTCAAATTTTGGACAAATCTGTTTAGTATTCTACAGAAAATGCATTAAGAATATAATGTTGTGTCTACTAAGCACAAATAATTTTTGTACTGAGTCATCTAAACATCTTGACATCCTCGTTTTATATTCCTTTTCTGTTTTTGCAAAGTTTCCTCTGCTACGGAAAATGTAATTATATTAATTTTTTTCCATCGATATATGGATTGGATCTAATTAGATGTAAACCCTTGCTACAGTGGTTATTCAAATGGGTTAGAATGTGCATTGTTATTCATTTCTTTTGAAATACATGCATTACCACTACGCGAGATCTTTTCATTAATTTTGAAATGTTGAGATCTTTGCATTGATATTGCCTCTGCTTGGTGGTGTCTCTGAGATTGAGCTAATCCAAAGGCAATGGATGTGCATCAATGGTCGATTACTCTTTGCTAGTACTGTAATCCAAATCCTCTAGCATGTAAACAGGTGCTGCAACAATTATATCCAGGATTGATCGTTTTTTTCTCACCTTCACTTTAGGCTTGGAAAACTTTGTTCCAGATTTTTTAGCATTTGACTCACCTGATAGATAGTGATCTATGTGGGCAATTAAGGCTATATTGGATGTAGATGAGAAATATCTACAAACAGGACAAACATTTGGTATCATGGCCTCTGGAAGAGATCCCAAATTCCCAAATTCTTCGTTCTTCCTAGGATTTGCCTTGCTCTTCTCCAAAATTTGGATCTGCCTTGTAGGCTCCTGCCTCTTCTACACTACTTGAATTGGAGCACCTCCATTATGATATCAAATCATCCGCTACTATGAAATGACACAGGATGTAGATGCTTTGATACACTTGCCTTTTGGGCACTTCACCGTGAACCAAGTTTTAAAATGTCACAACCCACTTGATATTTATCCCTAGCAAAAGTGTCGCATGTGAAGATCAGGCTTTTGATGAAGCGAATAACTTGGTAAAGAGAATTTTTGATTACTTATGTATTCGGCCCAACAATATAGATTTTGATGCACTATCATTTTTAGCCATGTGCTGAAAAACATACAAAAAACTATGTTTTTAGTGAAATTTGAGTTCACAAGAATCGATGCCAGTCAAAATCTAGACCTTGCTCCCAGCTTACTGGTAAAAGGAGGTACTCATATTTTATGCAAGTAATTGAATTCATTTTTTGTTGTTTTATCTCATCTTATTCGAACTTCCAAGTCTAGCATCAATGATTGTCTTATGCTTCAGAAAAATGGTATTATGCTTTAGAGAAGTGTATCTACTTCTTATTATACTTCTTAACTTCCAAGTCTAGCATCAATGATTATTTTATGCTTCACACATAATCTAGTTTTCATTATACTCCTTGAAACATTTTCTATTAGTTGAATGAGACAAATTTAAAAGGAGTAAGCTAATATATTAGCAAAAGGATTTATGTCACAAATCTAAGATTCTTATAGGAATTCAATGGAAATTTCAGGCATCACCTGAGTAATCTTCAGTGTCTGCAAATTTTGACATCCAGAGAGAAGTTTGTTACAAAATTAGGCAGCTCCTACTTGAAAACATGTTGATGTTGATGCGTAGCAATCTCCTTCATTTACAGCAATGTGTTGGAATATTTGAAAATTCTAGAATAACAATGGAGAGAGTAATACTCTCCTCTTCTAACACAGAGAAAATATTGAAATTTATTCACTGGAAACAGAGTTCAACACTTTGAAAAATTTCTATTCCTTCAAAAAAAAACTATTACAAATTCTTCCTCACTGAGAGGGATTACAAAATGTGACTGCTGCAAAACGCAGTGCACTCAAAATTCTTCTCTGTCTCTAAAACTATGCATTGTTGTGCTCTTCAAAACACTTACACTGCTATTGTGTGTAATAATAAACTTTACAACTACATTCCGAAACAGGCTCACAACCCTTTTCTTTTATATGCAATGCATATATTAAAAACATAACAAAACTATGCAAATAACAAATCTATTAAAATGCTCCTGGGGTCCACAATTTATAAATGTTTTAATATATATATGAAATATATATATATATAACATATATACATCGCATTTAAAACAAAATATTACCAAAACTAGTGTGGGACCTTAACAAACAATAAAAATATTCCATCGTGCGTTATATAAAACATATAACAAAACCTTTGTCAAAACTTCAAACGAACCCTTTAGCCGTGGAGCCTGCCAGACTTCAAACAGCGATAAACCATAATTCAAACCAAATTCGAGTTCCAAAATAGCCTGCTGACGTCAGCCAATTTTGTGACGTGAAAACCAAATGAATTCCGCCCTAATCTTTTTCGGGTCTGAATTTGGGCTGGCGTACGGAGAGAAAGTTGTGACGCGAATTTCTTATCAAATTCGCCCTAATCTTTTTCGGGTCCATATTTCCACTGCACGAGTGGCCCAAACAAAGATCCGTTCCAATCAATTTCTGCCACATGTCCTCCTCTGGCTTGTCATATCAATCACATTAAGTTTTAACGTTGTTCAATCAATGGCATTAAGTTTTAACGTTGTTCAAGATCGGACCTCCACTCCTGTTAGCGATTCTGCATGCTCCAATATGCTCCAGCCTTCGACTCTCATTAATGAGAGATTTATGACGGGCGTTCTTCGATGCCAATGAAGTCGGGTCGATAAAATGACATTTCGCTATGGTTTCTCAGACGAGCCACAACCTTTGAATTTCAGATGCTCTCTGGTTGCTGGGTTACACTGCCTGCTCACTGTGACGGGAAGGAGAAGCCAGATGAATTGCTGCTTAGACCTTGGTGCAAATTTTCATTTCTCTCGGTTTGGTCTATGTCTGTCTTCCTCGGTTTCTTGGAATCATGCTTCTCCGTATCGTCTTGTGCCCACTACTGATACTGCACCCATGCCTCGCCTGCGTCAAAGGATGCCTTGCCGCATGGGTAGCACCAGAGGCCAACCCGCGCACGTTCCCTCCAGCCCCTCAACCGAGTCATCTTCCCACTCCAGTGATTATTACGCAGGCCGCTATCCAAACACTAGAATTGGGTGGGATCGGGTTCTAGGATCCGACCACCGTATGGGCTCCCCTGCTCCTCATTTCCCCGCCGCTTCACCTTCTCCCACGACGCGCACTGTGCTTTTTTCATTTAATTTCTCTCTGAACCACCCACGAATCACAGCATCAATCACCATGGTTTTCCGTGAAGAGGCCCAAATGAAGGAACAATGCACCTGTCTGGTGGGTCTGAGCTCAGAAAAAGCCCAACTTTCGAGCCTTCAGGAGGGGAGCAGTGGCGTGACTGTGCAGGAACCGGATGCTCAGGTTCGTAGGACTCGTGATGTGGAGATAGCACCTAGAGATCCTAGACCTTCCGTGTTTTAAGCTGCTCCCGCCATGGACAGTGACATGTTTGCCGAAGGATGGTGCCGAATTGTCGAAGAACGACTGGATGAGTAGCTACTTCTCTTTGGTTTGGTTTTCTTGCTTCGCGACCCACTTAATTGGGCATGTTTTTGCTTATATTACTGTGTTGGACCTCTGTTTTATTTTTGAATTCTGTAAACACTGTAATCGTCAAAGATATCAAATGATGGTTCCCCTGTGTGGGCAATGCAACGACCTGAAAAACGTTCAAGGTTGGTTTCCCCGTATGAGGGCAGTCTTATTTTTTTATTTTTTGACAAATTTTCCATAAGTATGGGAAATGTTTTTGACTTTGGTCATGCTGTAATTTTATTATCACTGTTAATAGATTAACCTTACTTAGAAAAAAAAATTTTGCTTTGTTTCTATTTTAAACCTGTTTTTTGAAATACAGAGCCATGTTTATATGATTGTTTATAGTCAAAGCGCTACGGGGTGGTTTATTATATTAATATTTCACGGTCGAATTATGTTCATAACAATTGGAATGCCCACAATTCATAACAAATATTGGAGATTTACTGTCATGTTTTAAAGTTTCATTTTTATGTTTGCCGAAGGATGGTGCCGAATTGTCGAAGAACCACTGAATGAATAGCTGCTTCTCTTTGGTTTGGTTTTCTTGCTTCGCGGCCCACTTAATTGGGAATTTTTTGCTTATATTACTACGCTGGACCTCCATTTTATTTTTTAATTCTGTAAACATTGTAATCATCAAAGATATCAAATGATGGTTCCCCTACGTGGGCAATGCAACGACCTGAAAAACGTTCAAGACTGGTTTCCCCGTATGAGGGCAGTCTTATTTTTTTATTTTTTGACAAATTTACCATAAGTCTAGGCAATTTTTTTGACTTCGGTCATGCTGTAATTTTATTCCCACTCTTAATAGATTAACCTTACTTAGAAAAAAAAAAGTTTCCCTGTTTCTATTTTAAACCTGTTTTTTGAAATACAGAGCCATGTTTATATGATTGTTTATAGTCGAAGCACTGCAGGGTGGTTTATTATATTAATATTTCACGGTTGAATTATGTTCATAACAATTGGAACGCCCACAATTCATAGCAAATATTGGAGATTTACTGTCTTGTTTTAAAGTTTCATTTTTTTTTTTTAAATTGAACCCGCCGTCGGTATACCAACGCTTTGTAAGTGTCGGTCTTCCGACTTTTTGAATGATTTCCATTTTCGTCGGTCTTGTGACTTCTGTCGATATTGCGACAGTTCTTCCTAGCGTTGGTATTGTGACACTTTTGGAATGCGTCGATACTACGACGCTTCTAGAAAACGTCAGTCTTGCGACACTTTTGTACGGCGTCAGAATTGCGACAACTTAAAAACATCGGAAGAGCGATAGTATAAAAACGTCGAAAGAGTGACGTTTAAAACGTTGGACCACATTTCGTCAAAATTGTGACAGTTTACAAACTTCGGAAGAGTGACGGTATAAAAACGTCGGAAGAGAAATGTTCAAAACGTCGGACCACATTTTGTCGGAATTGTGACAGTTTACAAACCTCGGAAGAGCGATGGTTTGGGAAACGTCGAAATAGTGATGCTTGTTTGGAAGCGATGGAAAAAGTGTCGGTAGTGCGACACTTTGTCAAGGCGTTGGAATTGTGACGTAATGTCAAACCAAATTTTGCCCGTCCTCGAGCTGTTGCTCTTGCGACGACTATGTGTCAGAATAGCGACGAAGTGGCCGTCGGAAACTGGGCCAAATTTTCTAGTGATAGCAGCCTCAACAGTTGATGGTCCAGCCTGCTCATGATGATCATGACTAGTACTCATGATGGACGCTGCAGGCTACTGACTGGATGTGGCTGATGGTCCAGCCTCATCTCCATGATGACTAGTGTCAGATGTTGCCAGTGGAGCCTCATGCTAATCATCAGGCACGCCGCGAGGTGAACGATCACGAGATGCATCTGAGTCACTGTTGGTGGACTATCCATCACGTGCCAGAGCTCGAGTACGCCTAGAGCTACAAACAATCCTCCTTAATTGCGTAACATCTCTCATAGCTCCTACGACATGCCGCATAAGGTCGTACATGTCACGTGGCATGCCTCTCCACATCCTTAATAGTCTATCATCGCCCTGTATCTCTTTGTAATGAGTGGGCCTAATGCTCGCATATGAAATCAATCCACAGAGCTGGCTACCCAACTCCATCTGGTATCTGGTCTCAGGTCGACCACGCCTAGTAAAAGGTGGTACTAGTGCACCATGAGGCGTAAGATAAACACGTCTCTCTGCTGTGCCACCGGCCTCATCCTCCGGCGCATCAACCATATCCTAATCATAATCATCAAGATTGACACCTGGATCATGTGGTGGATCCGACATCTCATCACCATCAAAAGAGCCAATGTGTGCAAAATATATATAAGTACACAACAATAATTAGACAATTTCATTACATAATTTAATAAAAAAAAATTAAAGAACATGTTAGAATAAATATAAATAAAACAGTAATATTACCTCTATCATCTAGTGGCTCATCAAGAGTGAAGAGGATATTGGAACACCCTCGCCAACCTAGTCCATCATAAGGACATGGGACCATAATGAAGGGATGCATAATGCCAACACTAGCTAGTAAGTCCAGCGAATCATGTGATATCCTCGCTGGAAACATAGTGTCTCCCCTCTTGGGCGTCATCTTCCCCCATATGCGCATCCAGGCCTCAAACATTAGCCTACGAGGCTGTCGAACAAAACTAGGTCTCATCTCTGGAATCCTCTCAAAAAATAAAAATAAAAAAGCTCTGAAGAAAAAGGGAAGTTGACCCTCCCTTGTGCATGAGCACGACATCTATCTAAGGTTGTACAAAATTGTCGCAAAAAAATGGCAGACCACCTGACAAGTCGTGGCTACTATACTAAAGAATCAATGTAATATAAAAGCGAACAAATAATGTGTTGCCCGTCACTGGTGTTGTGCGAAATGATCGAAGTGATAATAGAGAGGTACTACACGTCTTGTCTACGAAAATCACCTATACGTAACTGACCTCTAGGTACCTGAAACTGTAAAGGAGACAGTACATGTGCTCCAATGTATCTCTGGGAATAAACTAACTGACTCCCCGCTACACAACCCGCTGGCACGTCTAGGAATGAGGGAAAATCTACCCCTCTCCTCGATAGTCCTATAATAAAATAAATTTCCTCCTCAGTGGGTGTGTACCACTGGTCAGGACCAACCTAAAAAGCCTATCATTGGGCATTCCACCTACCGATAAGATGTCTCAAAAGCACACTATGGGCCTTTAGGCCAGAAATAGCCTCTTCATAGAACTTGAGGAGGCCTACCTACATAAGGATCTCCCTGGTATCTGCAGTAATAGGGTGATGGCATCCATCTCTCTCCCTCTCTCTCACCTCCCATTGGAAAATCATGTCATATTGTTCTACTTATTTTTGCTGTTGTTGCTCCTGTTCTCTCTGAATCATTGCCATATTAAATAATTGTTTTTTATTAAAACATAAATTTACTTATAAATATACATATATAATTAAAAAAAAAAAAAAAAGCATACAAGTTGGTGCTCCATAAAAACAGTAACGCACCGGTGCCGGTGTGTCCTAATATTTTAGCGCACCATCCCTGGGGCCCCTAATGAAATAAACTGCACTGGATTCGGTGCAGATGTCTATTTTTTAAGCATTGTGGACTGTATATAATTTAGAATAATGATGCGCTAACTGAAATATATGCCCCGACGCGTATAGTCGTGTCAGCGCATCGACTTCATGACAATGACATAGTTGACAATGCGGTCTTTTACCCAGCCACACTGTTGAACCTCTTGGCATGCAAAATGCGGTGCGCTGACATAAACCGAGGTGGAAAATGAATTCAACGCACTGCACTCTGATTTCTGGGGTCAACGGTGTGCCTGGATAAATGAGCGCACCGCCTTTTTACTTTTTATTTTTAGTTTTAAATTATTTGGGGCACCTTCTGGCACTGCCATGGAAACGGTGTGGTTACCATTAGCACCAGTAGCAGTGCTGCCTGTAAATTTTACAAGTAGCATCGCTATCCAGTGTGAGCCAAACACCTTGAGCGCACTGCGTGACAATTTTTTTTTTCTTTTTTAATGGTTATTTTTAAGTTTATTTGAATTTTTAATCTGCTAAAAGGATTAATTATAGAAAAACTAGAGAAATACCCGTACATTTCGCAGTCGAGGAGGCATATTGGCTGAAAATTTTGGAAAATAAAATTTTCCCACTATTTTTCAAAATGCAAGCTAGAGATTGGTGGCCAATGTAGAGCAGCAGTGCGTGCAATGAGTGCAATGAGAGCACCGATGTCAGGGCGGCTCAGAAATAAGGAAATAGCACTAGGGCTTGAGAGCTATGCAGCACTGAGGAAAGTGAATAATGAAGTTTTTTGGCATAATTTTTTTTTAATTAACCCTGTTTCGGTGCGCGGGGTTTTATAAGTGCACCGGTGCAGTTAAATAAAACCACACCGGGCAGAATCAATTATGGCGCATTTTTTATAATGTGTCGGGGCATTTCCCTAACTATGCATCGGGATGTTTCAGTTTCAGCGCAAAAATTTGATGATGCATCGGGACGGCGTAATGTTAAAGCACCGGTGCATAATAGTCGCAAAGCACCAGTTTTTTGGCCTTAATTTTTTTTTATATAATGTTATTCCAGTGCATGCAGTTACTGGTGCACTAGTGCTCTTAGAGAAGAACACACTAGCTTGTTTCTGTTTTTGCGTGGTGTTTTATGATGCACTGGCACAGAAGAGTATTGAAGCCCCGGTGTGTTACAGTAATTGGACGCCCCGGTGGTGTGTACTTCGCACACGCTATTTGGTGTGCCAATTTTCAGTGCACACCGGTGCATTCTATGGTATCATGCGCACCGGTAATTGATAGCTTAGGAGCAATGGAAAACTAAAAAATCCAGGTATTTTGTCGTAAATATTTTTTTAATTTAACACTTTACCAGTGCGTGTTGTTTATAGGTGCACTGGTATTGTTTTCTACAAACGCATCGGTCAGTTTGTGTTTTGGCGCATTTTTTATGATGCACTGATGCGGTTTCTATCTACTGCACCGAGTGGTTTCAGTGTCGGTACTGTGTTTTATAATGCACCGGTGCGGATGAGTTGTGAGGCACAGGTGCTCTATTATATTATGACGCACTGGGCAGATGTGTACGGAGTGCACAGTGTCTGGTGTGCCAATGATTTTTTCTGCACCGGTGCTTTCTTTTTTTTAGAGCACTGGGGTGAGTTTTAAAGATAAGAGCACCGATAGGAAAACATCTGCAAAACCCTCTGCCCGCAAACTTCCTCTAGTAACCTCCGCTAGAAACGGATGTATGGGGTATTTTTCTTTGCGGTTCCTCAAAAACATCCATTAGAGGGTCTTTTCCTTGTAGTGGTAGCAATTAGTAGCTCCTTCAATTTTTCAAAACTATTTTGACATTCCTGAGTCCACTTAAAGACTCGTCCTTTCTGCTGCAGAGAGGTAATATGAAAAGCTATTTTAGATAATTCGTTAATGAACCGTCAGTAATAACCAGCTAAACCCACAAATGAACATATGTCTGCCACATTCTTAGGAGCTTTCCATTCCATTATCGTTTTTATCTTTTAGGGGTCCACATATATCCCCTCAGTAGATATCACATGTCCCAAATACTGAATCTGCTCCTTGTAGAAGTCACTTTTACTAACTTTGGCATAGAGGTGGTGTGCCTGTAACATTTTCAGCACTATGCATAAATGTTCCTTGTGCTCTTCCATATTCTTAGAATATATCAGTATATCGTCAATAAAAATTAAAACAAATTTATCCAGGAATGGGTGGAAGATGCCATGCATCAAGCTCATGAAGGTTTCTAGTGCATTGGTTAACCTAAATGGTAATACCACAAATTCATAATGTTAGTACCAGGTGTGGAAAGCTGTTTTGGATATGTCCTCATCCTTAATCCGTATTTGGTGGTACTCTGACATTAGATAAATCTTTGAAGCATTTTTTCCCCCTTCACCTGATCAAATAGATCATTGATGGATCACATTGGGTACTTATTTTTGATAGTCAATTTATTCAGTTGTCGGTAATCCATGCACATTCACATAGTACTGTCCTTTTTCTTAACAAACAAAATTCATGCTCCCCAAGGAGACACACTTGGCTGAATATATACTTTGTCCATTAATTCCTGCAGCTGCATTTTTAATTCTTTTTGTTCAAGCACACTCATTCTATATGGTTCTCAAGACACATGTGCTGCCCCAGGTATTAGTTATATTGTGAAATCAATATCCCGTTTGGTGGCAATCCTAGAATATTTTCAGGGAACACATCCATAAATTCTTGTACAATAGGAATATTTTCCAGCGTAAGGGTCTTATCCTTGGAGTTAGAGAACCCCACCTAGATCGCATAGAGATGACACCCCTTTCTAATTCATTTACTCAGCGAGGATGTCGTAATGGGACGCAACCGAAGTGGCTTCTTGATCCTATAATATCCCGAAAGGAGAAGATTCAACAATACATGCTAGAATAACGCATTTTTCAAAATTATGTGCACTGATATGAATTTGTAGCTCTTGGATCCCTTATATCTGGAGGTCTAGCATCTAAATCCACGAGGAGAGAAAAAACAAATCAAACTAGGTGAGGTAAACAGACCTCCCACACCTAGTATGGCTGGAAAACACCCAAGAATGGGGCTATAGAAATATGCAACAATACTGCAGGAAAGTAACGTAGTTTTTTGAGAAACAGTAGCAGGTCAATAAGAAGGCTCAACATTGATATATACATCAATAAATCATATCCATAATGAGGCCCATACAATGTATGACAGAACGTAGAAGACAATAATAGAAGAAAATCCTCAAAGGAGGGGCTGCAACACATGTATTGACTGAAAAATGGCTTGACAACGTTATTTTAAAGAGTTGCAGCAGCTGTATATTAAACTCTAGATCTAGAGTAGATATTTGTACAACATATTAGATCTATATCAGATCTGTACACTAGAAGAGCTCCTTTACAAATTCCCCCTTGGGTTTTGAGCAAAACATGAAACACAAAGAGTAGATCTAAGATCTAAAGTTGTAGATCTACAGTAATATTTAGAAATTTCTGAAGGTGAATATAATAGAAGCAGATCAGATCTGAATAGAACATGGATCATAAATATAATCCATGGATCACCACAGTGAAGGGCATAACCCCAACACTAGAGATCTCTCCTCCAAATGTTTGTCAAAACACCCTGCAACTATACACTTGCAAATAACACAGTCCTAGAAGGTAAAATGCGTTGTAGGTTCTAGCATTGGTTTGGCATGATCCCAAGATCTGAAAATGTAGCTCCAAATATCTAATACTCTCTTTTCAAGGGGATAGATGGCTTTCCCACTGAAAAGAGGCACTAGATTGGCCTAGATCTAAGTAGATCTAGCCTCCATTTGTTGCAACTTATAAGGACAACCAAACCCTCAACAGGATCTGTGTTGTAGTTGGAAGATGAGCTTGGCCAAATGCCTGATAGTGTATAAGATCATCAAGACTCCTCCAAGAGCTACTTAATGGAAGAGGTGGGATTCCTGAATAGGAACACCCTAGTGCTAAACAACACTATCCTCAGCTAAAAAACAGAGAATGGTATATGTCTAAACAGACAATATATTCAGAAATATAACATAATCAACAACCTTCTTCTGCTATCCTCCTCTACCTTTATAAGATGAAAGCCATGCCAAAACCTAAACCATCTAAATGATATAGCTCCTTTCACATGTGGAGCCTCCAACTAAAACTGCTTTGTGTATCTAGGAGATTCACAGTATCTAGACAATGTTGTTGATTTGGTCCTAGTTGACTTGGTCAAATGATCCAGCCTCTTTCACACCTAAGTGTGCTTATGTAAATAGCCTATATTTGACTTTGTTCACATTTGGCATTGGTTTATTATGCTATTTAGGAGTTTTATTGATCCTCGTTTACAAATTTATTCTTGAAACAAAAAAATGAAACAAAAGTGTATATTCCCATTAGCTGGGGCTAATTGGGAATATTACAGTCCTCCCCTCCAAAATGTTTCTTGTCCTCAAGAAACTGATAGGGTGAGTGCTGCAACACTTCTCCTCCCCCATTGGTGACACCATCAAAGATCAAGCTTTCTTCATAAGATAAGTGTTCATCAATCCAAGCCTCCATGAATTGTTCCTCCAAAGTCATCATGAGATGTACATAATCCATCCCATAAGGAGTCAAGAAATCAACAAAAACAAACATAGTTGAACCAATAATCTCTCTAAAGCATGTAGCATGAGGTACATAGAGATTTTCCATCCCATGTGGTACATACAAACTTCCCATCCTCCCTCCATACAATCCCATAAAAATTAAAACTATATCATCCAAGTATGGAAGCATAATTACATATACACAAACAGAAATTTGAGCATGAGGAGGTAGGTCATAGTCCCACATATGGTACCAGTGCAGTGCATCTCCTACCTGCATCAGAACAAGGTATGGTAAGTGGTTTCCCCACCACTTACTTACTGTACATGTCATCTCACCATGGCTGAAAATGTGAGATATGTTTGGTGCCTTTGGGAAGCACCCATCATGAAAGAAAATCTCCCTTTGCACAACAAGGGAGTTGCCAAATTCAGAATTTTTAGTGGCTCAATGTTTGCCATGAGATCTACATGATACATCACTGCTCCTTGGAGTCATGGCCTGCATAAACATGGTGAAATAATATTTCAAATCAAAAAATGAAACTTGCGTTACATGATCATATTTTCACCAACAATGTCTCTCCTACACATGGAATTGAGCATAGATTTTTCTCCCATTTCAAGAGAAGGATGAAATGGCTGAAATGACTCTTGCATAGAGTCCTTTGGCTGCCCCAACTCCACATAGCTCTTTCATTCTAGAAAATTATGATGTAGTTCTCCTCCAAAGCCTTCCCATTCAAAGAATCTCATGATGGTGTTGTAGATTTTCATATAAAATGTAGGGCTGAAACAAAACTCTTTGTAGGCCCTTTGGGGCATCCCCTCCTTGAGCTTGGAGGCTCTAGGTAAGAAGATCCTATCATGATGATAGATTACTTTCTCATCGACTAGATAGCCCTCTTGATGCAACTGGTTATCAAGCATCATACAAGTATGAAGATATTTGGAATAATCCACCAACAACTGGGATTTCCAATACAGATATACACTCCCCAACACTGACAGCACTGATGAGGCATCAATAGGAATGTATGCCATGTTTCTGATCTCCTCTTTGACATCTCATATGCCAAAGGTATAAGTAGGAAGGACATACCTTCCCTTCTTCTCCTCCAACATCGTAGAATCATAAATGAAGGCAGGTGATGATGATGAGAGAAGAAAATCTCCCTCCTTCTTGTGTTTGCCCAAGCCTTCCAACGTTGTAGCTGTGTCTTCTAATGCTCCCATCCCACCTGGATCTAATTTTGGAGCATCAAATAGTGAGAGATACCTCACCAAAACTAAATTAGGTGGCCTCCCAGGTGGTTTGCCACTAGATAAGAGTGTCCGTTGCAGAAATCTCATGAACATAATAAATGGAAAGGGAGGTCTTTGCTTCCACTATGCAAATCTATCTCTGTTTTTTGTGTGGAAGTGTTGTGTGAGGGGTAAGTATGCATGCCTTTGATCATTTGAGGTGCACCACTCTTCCTGTCCACCCATTCCATTTTCAAAACCTCCCAATCAGTGGTGACTTTCCCCAATGTAATCAACCATTGAACACCCAAAATAACATTGGTGTTTGGTATGTCAAATACAAAGAAGTGATCCACCAAAGTGTAGGATCCCATGGTGACTTAAAGTGATGGAACATATTGCACGCATTACATTATTCTATCTCCTAGGACCAAAACAAATAATCCCTCAAAATTATCAGTGGGTATTGCCCTCCTTTGCGCAAGATGGGCATCAATGAAATTGTGGGTAGCCCCACTGCTAATCAATATAGAAACCCTCTGATTCATGATTGAACCTTGAACTCTTAAGGTCAAGTACTTAATTACTCCCATCAAGCATGCAATAGTTCCTCCAATAGGAGAAAATGGTCCATTCCCATCTCCTGATGGTGTTGGATCTCCTCCAACATTGTCAGCGCTGTGACCCCTCCTTGGCTCATCATCTTCATCTTCTTCAAGATCTGAGAAGACCTCTATATAATTTGCTTTACCAGCATCACATCTATGTCCAGGTACCCATGGTTCTTGGAAAGTGAAGCATAGATTCCTCTTTCTTAGATCTCTCCGGACTTCATCATCAAGAGGCTTCTTGTATGAGCTCTCCTTTGAAGGAGCATCTTTCTCTTCCTTTCATTTATAAGGAAAAGAGGGATTTTTCTGAAATTTTTCCTTTTCTTTTGGCAAGGCATCTTGAAGGTCTCTAGCCCTCTCAATGGAATCATGCAAGGTAGTGGGCTTGGTATATTTAACCAACCCATGCAGAGGTTCATCTAAGCCATCGATGAACATGTACACCCTCCTTGCTGCAGACAAATCGGGAACCATAACAGATAATCTCAGAAATTCAGAGCTATAAGACCTTGTATTACTTGACTGATTCAACTTTGCAAGGCTCATGAAAGGTGCTTCTGGATCCTTTTTTTCAAACCTTTCCACCAGTCTTCTAGTGAAATCAGTATAGGCAATCACATTGGCATGACCCAATGTAGACAAGCCATGGAACCACCAGTTGTGTGCTTCACCTTCAAAGTGCAGCACTGCAATCTTGATAGCTTCCATCTCAGGGAATTTGTTCAACTGAAAATAGATATCCAGTTTTTCTACCATTTCTTTGGTAGAACAAGTAGATGACCTATCAAACTTGAGTAAAAAGAATCTGCCCATAGAGTGATGTCGATCATGATTCTGAGTGAATCCACCATCTCTATGCTGATGCCTTGGTCTTCCTTTGTCCTTGAGGTGAAAAAACTCTTGAAAAATCAAGTGGTCCTTGAATATTTGATTCTGAGACTCATATTCTTCAAATTAGTCTTCAAGGGATGCTTGCTCATGAGGCCCTTCATTTTCCACAGCCAAATAGGTAGGCATGGCTGAGCGTTGTGGAGCTTGTGGCTAGTTCATTGTTGATCATTCCAGTGGTGAGACATGCCAGAGCATTCTCCAGGATGAAATATCCTAGGATATTCCTTGATCCTGTCCAATATCATCTCTTTGATCTCTCTAGGAAGATCTTGCATGGCTTTCAGAATGGTTTTTGAAAACTCCTTCCCATCTTCATCACTTCCAGATTCAAGGGCTTTTTCCTTGTCTTTATCATCATTGGTGTAATCAAATTTCTTTTATCTTCTTCTCAGGTACCTCTTCTCTCTGTCAGTGAGAGGCTGCAATTCTTTTGAATACATATTGGCTCTTTAAGAAAGAAAATCACAGGTTGTTCCAAGTTGATTGCTCTGATACCACTGTAATATCCCAAAAGGGGAAGATTCAACAATAAATGTTAGAATAACGAATTTTTTTAGAAGTATGTGAACTGAAATGAATTTGTAGCTCTTGGATCAATTACATCTAGATATCTAGCATATAAATCTAAGAGGAGAGAAAAAACAAATCAAACTAGGTGAGGTAAACAGACCTCCCACACCTAGTATGGCTGGAAAACACCCAAGAATGGGGCTGCAGCATTATGCAATAATACTGCAGGAAAATAACACAGTTTTTCTGAGAAACAATATGATACCAATAAGAAGGCTCAAAATTCATATATATAGCAATAAATCAGATCCATAATGAGGCCCATACAATGTGTGACATAATATAGAAGACAAGAATAGAAGAAAATCTTCAAAAGAGGGGCTACAACACATGTATTGACTGAAAAATGGCTTGAAAACATTATATTAAAGAGCTATAGTAGTTGTATATTACACTATAGATATAGATCAGATTTATGTACAAAATATTAGATCTATATCATATCTGTACACTAGAAGAGCTCCTTTACAAATTCCCCCTGGGGTTTTGAGCAAAACATGAAACACAAAGAGTAGATCTGAGATCTAAAGTTGCAGATCTGTAGTAATATTAAGAAAATTCTGAAGGTGAATACAATAGAAACAGATCAGATCTGAACAAAAATTTATCAGAAGTACAATCTATGGATCACCATAGTGAAGGGAAGAACCCCAACACCAGAGATCTCTCCTCCAAATGTGTGTCAAAACACCCTACAATTGTACACTTGCAAATAATGAAGTCCTGGAAGGTAAACTGCATTGTAGGCTCTAGCACTGGTTTTTCCTGATGCCAAGATCTGAAAATGCAGCTCCAAAGATCTAATACTCTCTTGTCAAGGGGATAGATGGATTTCCCACTGAAAAGAGACACTAGATTGGCCTATATCTAAGTAGATCTAGCCTCCACTTGTTGTAACTTACAAGGAAAACCAAACCCTCAACAGGATCTGCATTGTAGTTGGAAGATGAGCTTGGCCAAATGCCTGATAGTGTACGAGATCAGCAAGACTCCTCTAAGAGCTACTCAATGGAAGAAGTGTGATTCCCAAACAGGAACACCTTGGTGCTAAACAACACTATCCTTAGCTAAACAACAGAGTGATATATGTCTAAATAGACAATATATTCAGAAATATAACATAATCAACAACCTTCTTTTGTTGTCATCCTCTTCCTTTTATAAGATGAAAGCCCTGCCAAACCCTAAACCATCTCAATGATTTAGCTCCTTTAACATGTGGAGCCTCCAACTAAAACAACAATGTGTATCTAGGAGATTCACTGTATCTAGACAGCGCTGTTGATTTGGTCCTGGTTGACTTGGTCAAATGATCCAGCCTCTTTCACACCTAAGTGTGCTTATGTAATTAGCCCAGATTTGACTCTGTTCACATGTGGCATTGGTTTATTTTTCTATTTAGGAGTTTTATTGATCCTCTTTTACAATTTTATTCTTGAAACATAAAAATGAAACAAAATTGTATATTCTCATTAGCTGGGGCTAACTGGAAATAATACAGATCCATTTCAATTCTTGACATGAACCATCTTCTGATTTAAGTTAAATGAATTTATCTTTGTAATCCACTAATGACCATTTTTTTTCTAACCAGTCCATTCCCAGTATAATGTCGTAGGAATATAGAGTTATAATGTTCAGTTCTACAGATATGTGCTCATCTCCTATTTGTAGTTCGCAATTTGGAACTTTGTCAGTGATTCACCTTTTTTCCCCCATAGCCAATTGAACTAGCCATGGATTCTTAAATTTCTGATTTTGTTGTTTACAGTTTTCAACTATGTGGGAGTTTATATAGCTCAAACTGGCACTGGGGTCAACCAAAATGGAAATAGATTGGGTTTGCAGCTTACCTTCTAATTCTATCACAGTTGGCCAAAAATCCGCTTGATGATATTCGAGAGCAACATTCATATTGGATATGTTTCGCTCAACATCTCCAATTGTAGATGCCTTTTGCAGGTTGGTTTTCACTTAATTTCTCCCTTAATGAGGATATTTATTAAAATAATGTGCCTCCCCACATCCCAAACATTGCAATGGGGGTTTTTGAGACTGTCCAGGATCTCGCCTACAAGAAGCCTTAGTATGCCACTCTTCAGCAACCCATTTGGGTTTTTTCTTATTTTTCCCAATCTACCTATTTATTGAATTCTTTGCATCATTTTTATAGTTTCCTAGTGTGTTGTTCTTAAAATTTGAGGGGCCTTTCTATCCTTTCTTAGGTTGCCAACTTCTTCCAACTTCTTCCTTTGCTTTGGGCTGCTGATAACACATACTTGCTTTTCTAATTACTTCGTCCATTGTTTATGGGTTCACAAACTCAATTATTGCCTTCATATGAGTAAGAAAACTACTCAAGAATCATTGTACCTTTGCCTTTTCATCTCTTAAATATGGCACGTACCTTAACAACGAGGTAAATTTAGTGATAAATTCATCCATAGGCATTTGTCCCAATTTTAGATCATGAAACTCTCGCGATTTCTCATCGTAAAACTATTCAGTTAAGTACTTTTCATTGAAATACTGCAGAAACTCATCCCAAGTCATGTTCTGGTGCTTAATTCCACATACATTTTTCACCTCTTCCCACCATAAACTAGCCTTTTCCCATAATTGATAGATATCTAAGCGATCTTTGAGTTTTTTGTTGTATTCATAAACTTGAAAATACTTATTCATAATTATTATCCAAGCTTCTACCATTTCTTCAGCCTCTCCATCAAATGTTGGAGGCTTGATTTTATGGAATTCACCCTGTAATTCAAATTTTTGTTTCTTCAGTTCTTGCTGATTTGAAATATTACCAGATTCAACTTCATTATAAGTTCTACTCTTATTAATCTATTGGGTACGACTCCCTTCAGGATTGTCATGAATTTTTTTTTTCTTTCCTTCTCCGTGGGTGTCCCTCCCTAGATTGGGTTATGCCAGATGATGGTTTTGCTTATCCGAAAGACTGGAAAGACTCTTCAATATCCTTTCCTGCTCTCCCATTAACTTCTTGTTATCTCTTAGAACCTAAATCATCTATGTTTTAAGTTGTTGCACCGTATCTAGCAATTTATTCATCTTACGTTTTTTCTCTTCCATTAATCTATTGGTTTGTTGGTGTTGGTCCACGCTTAATTTCACCCACATTTCTGGTTTAACTTCAGGATTGGAAAAGGGATGGGATTCCCCTGTATTTATTGGTGTTTGATGACTGGACCCTATCCTCATTGTAGCTTCTTCTCAGTCTTCCTGTCACTATGCAAAATTCCAAACAAAAACAAAATGAAAACACCCACATTATCACATTGGCCCAATCGGTTTCTAGCGTGTAACCATGCTATGACATTACCCGTCAAATCTATACATAAACACAACTTATATAATTTTTTATTTTTTTTTAAAACTATTAAACTTTTTTTAATCCTTTATTAAATGAAATATTTTTTCATATTTAATCTTTCCAAATACATATATATATATATTATATATATATTATACATCTTAATTATTTTCACCTACAACCTAGTAAGTTACAATTATTTCTGACATCACATCGTTACATTTTCAAAAGCTATACAAAAATCTTTATATATATTAACATATGCTCCTGGCATAACCATCCGTGTAGGACCGCTTTACAAAATCATAAATGTCATATCTCCCGGAGGTCTGTACTTTATGTATTAGTTTTATTTGATATGGATTGCATGGTTATTTAATTTAAAATGTGATCATATGTTTGCTATGGTATGAAATTCAATTCTGATAATGCATAAGCATAATGCCTATCACCTTTGTTTCTGCCCACCATGACTTGGGGACATCTTACCAGAAGTTCATGCATTAACTCTCATAGTTGTCTAAAAATATTAACTCTGTCACATCTGGACCATTATATCGTCGAAACCTAAATCCAATGGGTGTGAGGATATCTGGGGAGTTTAGGGTAACTACCTACCCCATGTCCCGCCTCTCATCCTCATTCTTTAGCCCACTCCTTGGTTGGTATGTCTTTGCAACTTTTCATGGTTTTTCTTTGTTAATACTTACGTATCTTCAATTTTTTTGGTCGTTGGAGCTCCTAATCTTCGTAATATGTGACTGCGTTCTGGTTCTCACAGGTATATTTCCTCCACAAATATTTAACAATTGTTAATGTGTTGGTTTCCCTTCTCAGGGTTTCGTTCTTTACCTCAATAGTGCAACTATGCATTACATGTTTAGTTTATTTTATTTTGTATGGTGACCATGTTAATTATTTGAATTCCTCCACCTGTTTGGATGGTTTTTACAAATAGTTCTCCACTATCGGGGTTATCGTTTTAAAAATACGAAGTTATTTGGCGCTAAGGTGCCATAGCGACTATTTTTTTTAACTTCCTTCGGGTAGGTAGAAATGGAGTTTGGTCAGGACAAGCCCTACCCCAAGCAGGTAACCCACTCACTATCAGATTTGTTTGAATTGATTCCATATAGAACTAGTGATTTTCTTCCTAAGTTATTTCAAGGCTATAAACTTGGTTTTATATTCTGCATTATGAATTTCTTATTTCATTGTTTTCGGTCTCAGACTCATCTCATTCCAATGCTGTGTAACCAAGTTATGGGTTCAGCTCTTACTCCACTACTCCAAGTTCACAAGTATGCCCAGACTCTTTAACATGCTCCTTTCTCCTTTTTTATAGTTATGTTTGTTGAGGGTGAAACCCTCCTATTGTGCAAGGCACCACATGGCCATGGTTATGTCAGCATGCAAGTGTGTTACTTCCTAGGTTCTTGATGTTTAATGAGGTTTCCCATGTTGGTTACTTACTCTAATCGGTTCGAGGTGGCTCCATTATGGTTTAGAAATTCCTACATGGATTATTCCTTTCGAAATTCGAGGATTTCAAGCCTGAACTGGTTTATTTTGACAATTGATAATTTAAATGTATTTCTTGAGATTCAGAATCTATAATTTAAATGTATGCTTGAGATTTCAGAATTTTGGTTTCTGTATTTTGGTTAAGAAAACTCAATGAGAAATTTTTAGTTTCTTGATTTTGAGTTTCTCAGTTATTTTCCTCTTTTGTTCAGTAATTGTAAAGGTAGACACAAAAATTCTTACTTCCTCCTCCTGAGGTTTTATGTTTCTCAAAAGAAAATTTCTAGGTTTCATAATGTTAAATCAACTCATCTATATATTTATAAGTGTTACTGTTTATCTTTGTTTACTTCTGTTATGTATTGTTCCCAGTTTCTATCAAAATTTTCTCCTGCAGAGGGTTACTTTTATCTACAACTATTTATATATTTAAATGTACTCTTATATTTCATGGCCTTCTTTATTTTCTTATATTTTCAAATGTATGCTACAGTAAGTTGAATTTTGAAGTGTCCAGAGGACCCTAAACCCTACCCCATCTCCATGGGGCTTGTTGTAAACTGTGGTGCCTCAATAGTTTGATTTGTTTAATTTAGCCATCTTTCTTATCTATTCCAACTCTGTAACTTGCTTTTTGGAATTTAATAGATTTTAGAAAGTATGAAGATAGTTGTTTTCTATCAGTTTTAACAGAAAAAACAGAGTTTGTAGTACTATTTTCTTCCTTTAAGTATCACAAGAATAGTTTACATTTCTGTACTTTTTTTTACCAATTTTTCATCTTCTAATTTTAAGAAAAAAATGTTCATTGTACTGTTTGACAATGTAAGTCAAGAATCATAAACATATTAGTATAAATCTAATCATTTTTAATTTTTTTCTTGAACAACTATTTGCATAACAAAATAAGCACCCAAAAAGTACTTATCTCTATACTCTTCTTTTCCAGTAACTGATGGTTCTGCCCAACCTTGAGAGAAGCTATCACATCCTCTGCTCCCACCGTGCTCCTCTCTAGAGCCTTAGGTAGTAGAAAATATTAATTATAAGATAGACCTCAGGAATACAATCCAACCTATACTTCTCTGGGTTTACAGAGCTCCACTGGTTTCCTACCAACTCTGGAGAACTCTTCTCAACATACTGTTGTTAAGCCTTAACATATTTCTAAGCATAAGCCTTTCCCTCTTTCAATATTTCCATTTTATACTTTTTTGGAAGTAACTTTCAGAAACTCTCTCTACTTTTTACTCTGGAATCTTGTAATCATAATGATCAATTTTCTTTTATTTATAAATAAACTCAATAATTATCATATTTGTTAACTTTTAATAATCCAATGTATCATAAAAAATTTTCAAACATAATTAACATAAAAGAGAAGAGAAGAAAGTGTTACAAAATGAGCTTTAAGATTCCAAAAAAAAAAAAATCATTAATATTACATGTATGATTCTTTTCATTGTATTTTTTTTTATACTAATAATAAGAAAGGAATTCCAACAATCATTTGTTCGATGGTTATCACAACTATAATTCGATGTATCTATATTTTTTTTTATCAATGATGAAAGATTCTCGGTGGAGCAAAGGTGGGGCATTTGTTGGGGTTGACATAACGGTGTATCTTTGGCACTTATCATACAGTCAAGCATTTGAATATCTACTTCCGGTTTTGCTTTCTATTTTTTCATGTTTCCTTTTCCCTGCCCCTTTTCTTTTTCAAAGTCAATGAAAAAATAATATTAGAAAAACATAATATATTACTTAGGATATCATATTATTGAATATATTATTTTTGCATAGTATTTTTACATTTTTATTAATATATATATTGGTATTACATTTAATATTTAATATATGCCCCCCCGGATGCGGGTGCTCGCTAGCTGGTGGCTTTGAATTTTGTGTGGGGTTGGCGCATGGCTTTACCACATGGCCACCCCTGCTCTCACGTCGACTGCATTTAAGTTGCTCACCCGCTCTTGTCCTCTTGCTTTAACTCACCTCGACTGCCAAGAATAGTTCGCCCTCCTCCATAAGATGGTGTCCGATGGCTTCCTCCCTGTTCTGCATCCTTTGCACAGTCTTTGCCCTCATGTCGTAGTGGAGCCATGCTCCTCCACCATCACAAAGAGGCACTATGCGATTGTTTGATGCTTAGAGCTTGAACCCAATGTTCACTTCTCGCACAACCCTCTATGATCTTTGTGCTTGAATTGGTTTGGTGTGGATTCTCCTGCCCGCGCTTCTCCGCCCCTGTCTCCCACTTCTATGATGATGCTCACTGATTTAGTCCACCCTTCTGCTACGCTTCCTGTCGCTGCACTTATGCCTTGCCTTCACCAGCGTATGTGCTACAGGAGAGGAAGTAGTCGGGGCAGAGCCAGGCATCAAGTTTCCTCGTCTCCATCCAGTTCCTCCTCTCCATCGTCCGAATACTTCACTGGGCATTATCCTGCAACCCGAAGTGGTCGTGGCCATGGGCATAATGGCACTCCTTTTTCTGACAGGGGCTTTTCTTTCTCCCCCGATACTTGTGCCACCTCTGCTAATCCCCTGACTCCGGTGCAAACTGCTCATTTCCGCTTTCAAAGCTTCTTAAACTACCCCTGCATCACATCCATTATCACCGTGTAATTCAAAGAATAGCCCTCTGGCTTTGCTGTTCTTCCCCTATTTAATAAGATGAACCAGGGCGACTCTCTGTGGGTCGGCATGAAGCAGATGGCTCCTTGCAGCGAGGCGAGGATGTTGTGGCTAACAAACATGGAAGCTTCAAGACCAACGATGATCATCAGATGGTGGAGGAAGATATGGACATCTACAGGTGCCCAGTTGTTGAAGAATCTCCTCCCTCTCATCATGTTCCTTAACATGCTCAACATTTGCAGGTTTTTGGGTTTTCATTTTCCAAATGTTTGGATTACTCCTGAGTATAATGAATTGTTGATAATTTTGTTAATTTTGTTATATGAGACTACTGAAGAGCACGTTTCCCCTGCGTGGGCACCTAATTTTCTGTATGTTTGGAAAACTAGTAGCCTTCAGGCTCTTAGACTGAGAATGCTCCATAGCTGGGCCAGTACCGCAGAGGTCGGTGCCTCCATGTAATTTTTGTGCCATTAATAGAATTAGTCTAAATTTAGAAAAAAAATATTAAATATATGCTAGGCTATGAAGAAATATTAATGATTTACTTTTTTCAATATTTAAACCTAAAGGCTATGTAGTAATATTAATGATTTTCTTTTTATAATATTTAATCTTAACATAATATTTGATTGATAGAATTTTTAATAACTGGCTATAAATTTAATTATTAGTTTTCTCAAATAATCTCAAATTTTAATTTCAATTTTTACCTATAATAAATCTTATATAATATTGATAATAAAAAAATAACTATAATAATTATATAATTAAAAAATATACAAATTTGAACAATAAATTATTCACTAACAACAACAATATTGAGGGGTTTTCTGCAGTGCATTATACTAGATATCATTTTCGGGATTCAACTACGTTAAGTAAGTCATTCATCTATGACCATTTCCATGAGGTAGTCGTAACTAACTAATTTCTCATGATTTTTGAATAGTCCACTTAGCACTCATTGCATCAGGTGATGCTCACAGGGGTGAAGAAGTGGGATTGAAACTTGTGAAATGAATCACATAGCGTCAAGTCCTAGTTACTGGGTGCAAGCCCCAGAAGTGATGATTATGCTATGTGATTCATTTCACTAGTTTCAATCCCACTTCATCACCCCTATGAGCATCACCTGATGCAATGAGTGCTAAGTGGACTATTCAAAAATCATTAGAAATTAGTGAGTTACGACTACCTCTCATGGAAATGGTTATAGATGAATGACTTACTTAACGCAGTTGAATCCCAAAAATGATATCTAACAACAATACTATCACACTATCAAATTTAAAATAAATAAATTAAAAGGATCCTAACTTACTTGGTCAAACATTTATAATCCTATACATCATCACACTTTCACCTCTTACCTAGCATGTTCACTAATACCAATTAATTATCCATATCTCCATTTTACATGATAACAATAATTTTCAATATAAAATAGTGACAAAGACTTGGAAATTTAAAATAAAAATAGAATATAACCATGTTTACCAATGATTTTTATTGATCAATAACACATGTTATTGTCATTTATGTTATTTTATAAGATAACATAATAATTGTAATATTCCCATTTTTAACCTCAAGCTAAAATGGAATATTATAGTTGTACATTTTATTTTTGTTTAATAAAATGGGCAAGGAGACACCTTAGCCCCTTTTAAATGAAGAAATAACACTCCTCATGTGAAAAGGAGGAGAATAAAGTAGTTGAAATAAACACCAAGGGTGTGGATGGAACCCAACTCACTTGATTAGTAACCTTTGACTAAAGTCAACAGCGCTTCCCAAGGAGGAAGAGGCTTCCTAGAGAAGCTGCGTAGTTTTGGAGGGAAGACATTCATGCAAGGGTGGAAACCCTAATTGGTGGGACCATGGTGGAGAAGAGTTCTCTCACTTTATATGGAGGAGATGGCAGCCCATTTTCATTATGTTATGTTTTATAGTTTCAGACTTGGGTCTGCAAGCTTGCATCCCCTGGCTATTTAGCAAGGTGATGGTGCCCTCGGGCACTAGGGTGTTCCCGGTCGGGAATCCATGCCTCTTCTTCAAGGAAGGACAAGGAATGGGCTGATTTTCCTCAATCCATCATTTTCCACAACTACTATTATCATCTACAGCATTATTTCTGCAGCAGAGAGGACGTTGTGTTGTTGGGGGTAGCAAAGGAGGAACTCATGGAGTCTCTCTTATCTTGTTTTCTTCAGTGGAGGAGTGATATATTCATTGGAGGAGCTGAAAGGAGGATTCCCAGGCTATATTTCATATCAGTGGCATGAAGCCACACTTTCATCATCTCCCACTGTGCAGTTCATGGAGGAAAATGCGTTATTTTGGAGGAGGCAGTGAGAGAGGGGTTTCTAGAGCTTTAGGGAGGATGTTTTTGAGACAAAGGGATCAGCCCTTTGTATTGGAGACATTATCAGAGGAGGAAAATCACATTTCAGATCATCCATAGCCTCATTCTTGTTTGGGTTCAGTTGCAGTGACAACTCAATTGTCACATTTTGGTTTACTCCAGCATTTCTAGCAATCTTCATAGATTGGCTAGAAATCTTGTATTTCAACCCATTTCTTTGTTGCTAGGATATTTCTTCTATTCCTTCAGCCACATATGTATTTTATTCATGTTCACCAGCTTATACCTTAATATACATTGTGCAGTCACTGCTCTCCAGCATTTTGTGGAGTTGCAGCAACTCATGTATTTCATTGTTCATGTATTGGAGGTTGGTTCTTAAGGCTTGAGTGGCTTGTCCCTCAACTGTTTCTTTTATTTATTTGCTGATATATCATAATATCATGATGGCTATAGAATTTCCATATTATGGTGCATTTCATAATTGCAGAGTTAATATTATATTCATATATTGTTGTAAGCTCTCTCATTGAGCATTGTTTTAGAGACCTAGATTGGGGAGATCTGAATAACCCATCTAGAGTTATTTATTTGAGCTCATTTTCTGTAGGGGAGTTTTATTGAAGATTTTCTAGGGCATCCCAGTATTATTTTTCCTTATTTATGTAGCAGCTTCCTTATACAGCGTCCTCAAGGACCCTTTAGTAGAAATTCTCGAGGTGGAATATTGCATATCCATAGACAGAGTCTGTGAAGGGCGAGCTAGCCTCAGGATATCTCCCTTCTTTAGAAGGAGTCATATCCTATAAATTCCCCAACATTCAATCTCTGAAATGGACTTGTAGTGTCTCACTGAAGAAAGAAAAATGGAATATCTTAAGATATTCCCGATGGGGCAGAGATTTTCCCATTTGGGATATTGCAGTGGAATCAAAGCATGATCTTGGCTCAGCCTGTGCCCAAGATCTATTTCCATCAGCAAGAGGAGCTTCTCTCCAAGGAGAGGAGATTGACAGAGGAAAAAAGGAAAGAGGGATGATGGAAGAGGATGTTTCACTTCTTCTTTTCCAAGAAATTATTGAAGATATTGATGATAGGGAAATTTGAAGGAATTTTCTGAGAAGGGTTTGTTGATGAGACAAATCCTAGCTACCTCATGGAGGGTGTGAGCATTCATCCACACATGCAGATCCACAGTGCAGTACATTTCCCATAGCTACTGTAAGAAGGTTGGAGGAGAATAATTGATGCCTTTGGAGGAGCAGCGCTGCAAATCAAAGGTATGATTCATGATGATTGATTTCAGAGTTCTTTTTCATGTTCTCATGCAAATGAGAGATCATATGTTGCAATAAAAAAGAGTTTTTCAAAGGGGATTGATGAAAACCAATGTGAAACATGGTGTGACAAAACTTCAAACACTTTTCATGCATGGAGGGGAACCATGAAACAAATATCATTCCATCTTTCTAGAGGGGGAGAAATAAGGAGAATGACTTTCTAGAGGCAAGACCCGCATTGTATGAAGGGCACTCTTCTATTTGTGAGGGTGTGGAGATATTTCTCTCTAAGGAAGGCCAAGGCCTCTCATTGAGGAGGAGACACACTCACATGTTGGTAGGGAGGAGGTGCATAGAAGAACCTACAGCGCTGCACCATGGGAAGAAGAAGAAGAAAAACAGGAGGATCAACATGAAGGGATGATGGAAATTCACCCTTATCTATTCTAGAGATTCTATTCACATAGGAGAGGGACTGGACTACGCAATAGAGGGAGAGAGGGACCTTTCATTCCTCTCATCTATATAGTTCACTTCCTATCTTGATGTCTCACTTTTGGAGGCTTTCCACTTGGGAGGCCACTTGATCTAGAGATGATGAGAGGCATCATGCTATTTGGTTCACCACTCTTGGATTCTGGAGGGGTGGAGACATTAGAGGATTCCATTACAGCGCAAATAGTTTGGGGATAAGCACATGGAGGAGGGATACACTCTCTCATTTTCACTACCACCCATTCTCATCAGTTTCATTGCGTAGATAGAGTTTGTTGCATGGATGGAGGATTGCATATTCATGATGCAGGATGACTGCTCCACATATTTGATGAGGAGGAGGATACTTCCTTTGAAGAAGGACTCTTTCATGCATTGGAGTAGATGGAGGCCACTCATGCTATCGGGAGATTATTTGGAGGTGATAGTCTCTCATGGGAGGCTTATTTTCAGAGATCATCATTTCTTTTAAGCATGAGAAGCTACATGATGGGCATGGCAGCAACTTGGAGGATTACTTTGGTAGAGGGGATGTCAAGGTAGCAGGCAACAGCATGATGGAACACCATATTCCACAACACCAGCGCTGCCTATATGGAGGATTGATCCAGGATGGAGGACTTAGCTTTGGTTGAGTATTCCCCAGGATCTTGATGCATGCATGATTCTTGGATGGCCTTGATGGAGATGGCAGATACTCAGTGGATGACATGATCATCTATCAACATGGCAAACTCTTATTGACTAGGGCTTCTAGTCTCAAGGAGAAATTATTTGCATGCAGCACATGAGGACTTCCCAGCTATGCACTTGATGCATACTTTGATTGGCTAGAGGAGTTCACTTGGGAAGGCATTCAGCATGATCTACATTAGCAGATGGATATATGCAGAGCCTAGTGGTTTTTGGAGAGCTTCGCACAACCATTCCCTTACTCATTGGAGGGGAGGGAGAGCATTCATATGATCCATTTCAGCTCAGGGTCTCAAGTACATGGTAGATAAGGTATCATTCCATTTTGTACCTCTTTAATTCATATGAGAAAACTATTGTCTCAAGAAGGATCATTCCTTCTTTAATTTGATATGATGTACTTGCAGCTACTTGTAGCCTTGATTCTCGCTATTCTTATGATGGTTGTGGGGGAAGCCACATGTTTCTCGGTGTGCACCATTGGCACCAATTTGTATTCTCATGTTCTATCTTATGATGAGATGTTGTGTTAGAAAACAAGTGGCTAGTACAACACTTGCTATTTGTGATTTTGAGGCAGGCCAAGAGGCACTGCGCAGGTTCCATGAAGTGGAACTTTGAATCAATCTCCAGTTGTCATTTGGAAACTTGATTTTATTGTATATTTTTCCATGTATTTTTTATGTTTGTACACTCATGAGGAGCATTATTTGGAGAGTTTTGTATGTACAGGCCATTGGGAGCTTGATTCTCCCCATTTTATATGCTTTATCTTGCAGGAGACACCATGGGAAAACCATGATTTCTACGTTGCTATTTGTACCTTCTTGTGGGAGGGACCAGTTGAAGAATTTGCAGAGGCATATCATGGCTGATTTTTCTTGATGGGGTAGCTTGGGCCATTCTTGGAGGCCATACTTTTCCAGTCCAAAGACAAAGTCAGCCCCATATGAGTAGCATATGGAGAGAGGGTCATCATGGGAAACCAAAACAACTCTCCATTCAACCCCAACTCATTGTAGAAATCAGGGGTGAGATTTTCACTTGGATGATTGCATGGATGAGAGGATCATCATTAGGAGAAAAATTTTCCCATGCATATCATCACTCCTACCTTAAGGATGCCTTAGCACAGCATGAAGGATTCCACTACACCTTCTATCTTTCCATGATGAGAATTGTTGAGAGCTTTCATACTTGGGAGAGAGCATTGGAGGACAGATTCATTGCAACATATTTGAGCAGTGGTGGGACCATTGATGAGGAGGACACAAGAGAAGAAGGGGGAGAAGATTTTTGTTCTCTCTATGCAGTTGCTTGAGGACAAGCAACATGTGGGAGGCAAGGACTGTAATATTCCCAATTTTAGCCTCAAGCTAAAATGGAATATTATAGTTGCACATTTTCTTTTTGTTTAATAAAATGGGCAAGGAGACACCTTAGCCCCTTTTAGATGAAGAAATAACACTCCTCATGTGAAAATGAGGAGAATAAAGAAGCTGAAATAAACACCAAGGGTGTGAATGGAACCCAACTCACTTGATTAGTCACCTTTGACTAAAGTCAACAGCGTTGCCCAAGGAGGAAGAGGCTTCCTAGAGAAGTTGCGCAGTTTTGGAGGGAAGAAATTCATGCAAGGTTGGAAACCCTAATTGGTGGGACCATGGTGGAGAAGAGTTCTCTCACTTTATATGGAGGAGATGGCAGCCCATTTTCATTATGTTATGTTTTAGAGTTTCAAACTTGGGCCTGCAAGCTTGCATCCCCAGGCTATTTAGCAGGGTGATGGTGCCCTCGGGCATTAGGGTGTTCCCGATCGGGAATTTCTACCTCTTCTTCAAGGAAGGATGAGGAATGAGCTCATTTTCCTCAATCTGGAATTGGCCACAACTACTACCATCAGCTACAACGTTATTTCTGCAGCAGAGAGGACATTGTGTTACTAGGGGCAGCAAAGGAGGAACTCATGGAGTCTCTCTTGTCTTGTTTTCTTTAGTGTTGGAGTGATATATTCATTGGAGGAGTTGTAAGGAGGATTCCCGGGATTTATTACAGAATAGTGGCATGAGGCCACACTTCCATCATCTCCCACTACGCAGTCCATGGAGGAAACTACGTTATTTTGGAGGAGGCAGTGAGAGAGGGGTTTCTGGAGCTTCAGGGAGGATGTTTTTGAGACAAAGGGATCAGCCCTTTGTATTGGAGACATTATCAGAGGAGGGAAATCAAATTTCAGATCAGCCACAGCCTCATTATTATTTGGGTTCAGTTTTATTGAAAACTCATTTGTCACATTTTGGTTTACTCCGGCATTTCTAGCAATCTTCATAGATTGGCTAGAAATCTTGTATTTCAGCCCATTTCTTTGTTTCTGGGCTATTTCTTGTATTCCTTCAGCCACATATGTATTTTATTCATGTTAAAAAACTTATACCTTCATATACACTGCGCAGTCACTGCTCTCTGGCATTTTGTGGAGTTGCAGCAACTCATGTATTTCATTGTTCATGTATTGGCGGTTGGTTCTTAAGGCTTGAGTGGCTTGTACCTCAATTTTTTCTTGCATTTATTTGCTGATATATCATAATATCATGATGGATGTAGCATTTCCATCTTATGGTGCATTTCAAAATTGCAGATTTAATATTATGTTCATATATTGTTGTAAGATCTCTCATTGAGCATTGTTTTAGAGACCTAGATTGGGGATATCTGAATAACCCATCTAGAGTTATTTATTTGAGCTCATTTTATGCAGGGGAGTTGTATTAGAGATGTTATAGGGCATCCCAGCAGTGGTTTGATTTATTTATGCAACATCTTCCTTATACATCATCCTCAAGGACCTTGTAGACGAAATTCCCGAGGTGGAATATTGCATATTCATAGATAGAGTCTGTGAAGGGCCAGCTAGTGTCAAGATCTCTCCCTTCTTTGGAAGGATTCATATCCTGTAAATTCCCCAAGAGTCAATCTCTAAAATGGACTTGCAGTGTCTCAATGAAGAAGGAAAAATGGAATATCTTAAGATATTCCCGATTGAGCAGAGATTTTCCCATTTGGGATATTACAATAATATATTGTTCTTTAAAATTTAATAACAGAAAAAAATATGTTTTAAAATTGTTATTGTTTGGTTAAGAGATTGTTTTTTTTAATATAAAGAAACATGTTAATAGCCCAAGATCCATAGGCATTTGGTAGGAGTGACAAAATTCACTCTAACAGAACACTAGCAGGTAATACCATGTGGCGTGGTTTTTGTTAGAAATATGAAAGACAGAAATTAGGCACAACACAAAATGACACTATGATATCATTATTGATCACAACAATTACACATGTATAAGACATAGATCTCTCACTTCCACACTTCTAGATCATTGATACAACTCATGCATAACCAACAACAACTTATATATTGACACTTGGGAACTCTCAATGACAACTCCACTCCCTTACAACTTACATGGAAAATATTGAAAACACATATAACAATAAAAAAAATGTTTTACTAGTATTCATCAACACTCACATCCACTTTGGAACATTGAAAACACTGTTATTTTAACACCACATCTTCGAGCTATCACTTGACCTCCATTTAAAATGAAATGCCTCTGACCATTATTGATGGACATTGTAAAATCAACAGTATTTATACCTCGGCTTGTCGGGGCTTCCACGATAAGATCCGTCAAGTAATGAACCATCCTATGGACAAATCACCATCTGTCATATATTTTTCTTTCGACTATCCCATAGTTGCTAAGATGGAGGTCTTGATAATGGATGTGTTCAAAAGTTGATCAAACAACTTGACCTTACTAACACACACTAATTGATGTTTCAGATACCCGTGCTTCCAGTTTAATAACTACCAACCCTTTTTATAGCCAATAAAAGCACACAATAATTGATGTTTCAAACATTGAGGCTTCGAGTTTAAGAACCATGAACCAATTTTATAACCTATAAAAACATAAATGAAAACATCAAAATGTAAAGAGACAAAATCAATGACTACTCTTCATTGAATTATGGAGATCAGATCAAATATAATAATACTAACTTTTCATATTGGTATTTTCTACCAGATCTGCAGTGTTTGGATCCCGGTCTTTGGATAAACAATACCACTATATTTTATTAGTTCAGATCTAGAATGAGAAATTACAACATTCCACCTACATGCCACAATTGTACATCTTGAATGATCTGATAATATAAAGAACCACAATTTAAAACATTTAGACATTTCTCTCAATTGTAAATCCACACAAAATCTATGTTGATCCAACATCTTCACAATTAGATCTCCTCTTCTTTTACAAATATTTGTTCGCAATGGAACTTCACACAACAACAACAACATTGTATCTTCATAATTATCCTTTGCATGTAACTATCCACAATCCACACAAAATCAAATATCCACACAAACAATAGATCTAACACTATTAAAGTAATCTATGTACAAAGGAGCACCAGGGCTAAAATTGCATGATCTCATCCACTCTTCTGAGAGAGTTAGGCCTCAACTATCTCTGATACCATGTTACAAATATAAAAGAGAGAAATTACACACAACACAAAACCAGATTATGATATATTTATTGATCACAACAATTACAAAAACATAAGACATAAATATATGAAGTGTGTATGTTTAGGGCCTCAAGTATGCTCTAAAATTATTTGATTTTGGTTAAGATATCATCTTCCTTGGATGTAAGAAAACAGTCTGACGATCCAATACTGAGAGACATATTGAGAGAGTGAATGAAGCCCAAATGGGTAATTCGAATAGGCTTGTTTTTCCTTGAATAACAGTGAGGATTCAATCTGCATTAATGGATAGAAACGAGTTATGGTTGTCCCACTACTGGTTTGACAAGTGAGATATGTTGGGTTTTCCCACTGTGTTTTAAAAAAAGAAAGAAAATGGTATATATTTACACATGAAAAAGTGAATGTGAAATTAATCATAGTAATTTTTTTAATTACACTTAGGATTATATATTTAATATATGAAAAATAAAATAAACTAGTATAGATTCATTTTAATCACAAGGGATGTAAAACTATTTCAAATTGTAAAACGTGAAAAAATGTTTGCAATTTGAGGAATTTGATATCTCTCCCTCTCTCTCATAACACACACAAACCATGTGCAATTTTTATTTGTTTAAATTTTATTTTTGAATGTATAAAAAGATTCAATGTTTTGATAATTCTCTTGGACAAACTTTACTAGATTTCAAATGATCTAAAATTATACCTAAAAAGAGCCAAAATGTATAATAATGATACATGAGTGCCTCTCTCTCAATGCATCATACATCTATGGTTATAACATACACAAACCATGTGCAATTTTTATTTGTTTAAATTTATTTTTGAATGTATAAAAAGATTCAATGTTTTGATAATTCTCTTGGACAAACTTTACTAGATTTCAAATGATCTAAAATTATATCTAAAAAGGGCAAAAATGTATAATAATGATACTTGAAATGTTTTGAGTATATTTTTTTCTTTTTTATTCGTTTATATATATATATTTAACCTTCTACAACATATACATAATTGATATTGGAATATTTTATTTAAGATGGGAATTTAAGTACTTCATTTATGAATCATGTTGCATATTCAAATATTTATTTTGCTAATAATATATTTTAAATACATATCAATATTACTTATTGAAATATTTTATCCCACCTAGAGACACTCTACAACCCAATATAGGGGAGATTTGTAGGTGCTAGGGGCAATGTAAGAGATAGAGTATGTTCACATTTTTTAAAGGTTGGCGAGCAATATGTTGACTTTATATTTATTGGATTTTTATGTAAATATTTGGTTAAATTCCGGTGTGAAGTAATTCATGATAAATATGTTATTTACTTGAATATGAGTTATTTTTAAGTATTTTATTTTTACATAAAAATAATCACTACACAAATATCATATTGGAACAATATCACTAAATTATGGCATAAAATATATGATGTAGTTATCCAGTGGCATTATATTATGCAAAGGCTACAATAATACCTTCAACATTATAAGCTGCATTGATAAATGCTAAACTAATAATTGACCCTTGATAGTGTGCAAGAACTATTCATGATTTTGTAACCATATTTGAAGTTAATTAATAAACACATAAAAACTAATACTTACAATAACCTTATAAGTTGCATTGATCAATGCTAAACTAATAATGGATCCTTCATAGTGTCCTACGAACTAATAATGATTTTGTAACCATATTTGAATTTAATTAATAAACACAAAAAAAAACATAATACTTACAATAAACATACAATACAACATGATTCTTAACCATGGATAATCATCCATATTTAACTATGGATATTGTTAACTTGTAAATAGGTTTTGTTACAATACCATGGCTTATCAATACCCTCATTACTACTAAAAAAAATTTGTGAATGTCAAGGTTTTAATAAAATTTAAAATGAGAATACTTTTATATATAGAGATGTGAAATTTATTGAGTCAACCTTGGATCTTTTTTACTGCAAAATTTTTTGCAACTCGAGAGATTTGATCCCTCTCAGCCGTTGATAGATCCAGGTTTAAAATGGATCTCGGATGGTATTATTTATATTATATAAATTTCACATATGTATATATAAAAGTATTCTCATTTTTAATTTATTAAAACCTTGATCTAATCTCTATGGGAATATTTTTAGTAAATGCTATAAAATTAAATTAAAATAAAGTATTTGTGAAATAATTTGATTTTGAAATAAGTTATGGTTTTTGGGCATGTGCTATTGATAGGCCATGGTATTGTAACAGAATATTTAAACTAAATCTTAGATCCATAACATAATAATAAAAAGTTTAAATGGACAATGGTATTGATAAACCATAGTATTATGATTTTTTTCCCTCCTTCCCCTCTCTCCCTCCCTCTCTCAATCTTTCTCTTCTGGGTATTGGCCCATGGTATTGTAAAAAAACCTATTTAGAAGCTAATAATATCCATGGTAAATATTCATCGTTAGAAATGTTGTTTCCATGGTGAATATTCATGGTTAAAAATATTGTTATATTTTAAACATTAAATTTTCATTTGCGTATTAATTAAATTTAAAGATGGCTATGAAATTATTATTTTAATTTATATCGTAAAATCTACGTAAATTTATAAGTATTATTTATATGCTATATATTTTAATGTGATATGTATATTATATTTTCTTTTATCTAAAAAATTGTTAGTAAATTTATTTATAAAAAAAAATTACAATATAAAAAAATTTGAATTTAAAAAATATCTAACATCTTACATATTACATATAACATCTCACATGTAACACCCACACATCTACCATGTACATTTTAATATGAGTTAATATTAACATATATTTAAAATTATATTAATAATAAAAAATCATTTTAATTTGCATGATAAAATGTATTGATAGAAAATGTAGGAATTTACCCGTAGATCAAGAACCAAAGGTCACCACTCACAAATAGATCACAAATCAATACACCTATATAATCATGTGGTTAAAACCCTCGAAGAGGGAAATAATCCATGGCTTGAGCCAACGCGGCCACTTCAGGAAATTTATTAATATAAAAAGAAAAGTTACATATGTTTCTCTCATAAATAGTTACCAGAAAAATGACCCTCCATGCTCTTTAAATAGAGATCATGGACCAATCGGGTGCTAAGCCATGGATAAATGTCATTAATACCGAGGTGAGAGATAACCGTCGGATCACTACAAATCGTGACCATCGGATTATAAGTAACAAATGTACATGGTAAAGAAACACCCTTTACCTAACTCTACACTAGACTAAGTTATTCTTAACTATTTCCTATGTGTCGGAATATCATAACATCCCCCCTTAAGAACAAATTGGGATAGGATTGAAGGATTTACAAAGGTGACACAAAAGGAGCCTATTTCCTATGTGTCGAAATATCCTAACATCCCCCCTTAAGAAAAAATTAGGATAGGATTGAAGGATTTAAAAAAGTGACACAATAGGAGAAGGAAGGAGGCATTAGAGCCTAGCCCCCCTTAATGAAAACTCTCCTGAACTCCAAGCATGGATCGAATTTTGGTAAACTTCACTTCTGTGAGAGCCTTCGTAAGGATATCGACTAATTGATCATTGGTTGGATAGTACTGCACTTCAAGAACATGATCATGAATGAGATTTTCGATGAAGTGTATGTGGAGTTCAATGTGTTTCATATGTTGGTGCTAAACTAGATCTTTACATCGTTGAATGGCACTCTGATTATCACACCAAAGTGTAGTTGGATGTTGCTGATGAAGACCAAATTCAGACAGGATCTGACGAAGCCACATGCCTTCCTTGTTGGCTTCAACTACACCACGATACTCTGCTTCTGCTGAAGAAAGAGAGATGGCACTTTGTTTCTTACAATACCATGTAATAGGTCCTGAACCAAGGGTGAACACATATCATGCAGTAGACTTTCGATCATCAAGGTCACCAGCCCAAACAGAATCAGTGAAACCAATCAAAAATGGAGATGCTCCTGCACTGTAATGAATCTTGAACTAAACTGTACCTATAGTATATCGAAGTATTCTTTTAGTTTCTTTCCAATGACTTTCATGAGGTTGGTGCATAAACCGAGCGACAAGACCAACAACAAAGGAAAGGTCAGGACGGGTATGGGTTAGATACTGAAGTCTACCAACAAGTTGACAGTATAAAGTAGTAGTGACTTCATGGGTAGTACAAGTGACTGAAAGCTTGACTCCAAAATGAAAGGGAGAAGGGGTTGGCTTACAGTCCTCCATGTGAAAGTGGTGTAGAAGATCATAGGCATACTTGGACTGAGAGAGGGTGATGCCTTTTTTGGATTGCAAGACTTAAAGACCAAGGAAATAATGCAAGTGCCCTAAGTCTGTCATTCTAAACTTATTTTTGAGGCTAGAATTCACATGGTTTATAGTGTTTGGATCACTACAAGTAAGGATAAGATCATCAACATAAAGAACAAGGATGGTGAAGGACTTACCCACTTTCTTGGTGTAGACAGTGTTGTCACAATGACACCTAGAAAATCCATTATCTAATATAAATTTATCCATTTTGGCATACCAAGCCCGAGGAGCTTGTTTGAGACCATCGAGAGACTTCCTAAGGTGACAAACAAGGCTAGAGTTGTTTTGGATAAAGCCAGGGGGTTGTTCCATGTAGATTTATTCATGTAAATCTCCATGTAAGAAGGAAAATTTAACGTCCATCTGATGGACTTCCCATTTAAAGGAGGCAACAAGAGAAAGAAAATTGCAGATAGAATTCATTTTGGCAACAGGGGAGAAGGTTTCAGTATAGTCAATGCCTTCAACTTGTGAAAATCCTTTAGCGACAAGATGAGCTTTATGTCTATCCACTTTCCATCTGGTCCAAACTTGGTTTTGTAAACCCATATGCATCTGACAAGTTTTCTTCCTTTTTGAAGAGGAACAAGATCCCAAGTATCGTTTTCCAATAAGGAACGATACTCTTCATTCATAGTTTCATCCCAATCTAGATGACCAGAGGCTTCTTCAAAGGTTTCTGGATCAAATTTTTCTGGAACTCGAGCCAATAAGGAAGAGGATCTTTCGAAATGAGAATGTGTACGTCATTGATCGGCAGGGTCACCTACAAGAGAACCTGCTGCATCCGGAGTAGAGCGGACCCATCTTGGAAGCGGTGGAGTATAAGGAACAATTTCAAGAGTTGGAGGAGGATTTTCATCCTCACTATCATCATCTGAACTAGAAGGAATGCTATTAAAAATAGAAGAGAGAGAGAGAAGTGGCACATATGCCGAATCAGGCTCGCAGGCCAAAGGTGGCACACTCGCCGAACTAGGCTCGCAGGCTGATATATTTTCATCAAATTTTACATCTCTTATAATGATTATAGTTTTGGATTTTGGTTGAAGAATTCTATATCCTTTGACATCTTCAGAATATCCAAAAAAAATGCATTTTTCACTCTTAGGTTCTAAGGCTTTATGTTTCGCATCTAGAATATGGGCCCAAGCATCACTTCCAAAAACACGAAAGTGACTTACATCTGGTTTGATTGAGCTCGAAACTTCTTCTGGAGTTATATTCTTTAAAACCTTAGTAGGATTACGATTTACTATGTAATTTGCACAGTTAATGGCTTCTGCCCAAAAATTGAGACCAAGTATTTTAGACTGAAGCATACAATCAGCCATTTATTTTAAAGTGCGATTCTTCCATTCAGCTACACCATTTTGTTGTGGAGTATATGGAACAATATGTTGCAATTGAATGCCATGCTCAGTGCATAAGTTGATAAATTTTTTCTTAACATATTCTCCTCCATTTTCTGATCTTAACTTAAGAATTTGATGTCCATATTGTTTCTCAACAAAGGCCTTAAAGGAAAAGAACATGTTAAAAACTTCACAATTGAGTTTTAAGAAGTATACCCAAGTGCGTCTAGAAAAATCATCAATGAAAGTTAAGAAGTACTTGCAACCAGAGAAAGAAACAAAAAGAAGTGGACCAGATAAATCACTGTGCACAAGCTGCAAAGGGGCTGAAGCGTGCCAAGAGGCGCATTTATCAAAAATATCTCAATGATGTTTTCCGAGTACACATCCGAAGAAAACACCATCTCGGAAAGATACCATGGGAAGACCGGTCACCATATTTTCCTTAAATAGAGTTTGAAGAGAGCGATAGTTTAAGTGACCAAATCTCTCATGCCAAAGTTTGCTCACTTCGTCATTGTGAGAAAAAAAAATGGAGGGAAGACATGATGACCTAAATTTGTCAAAATTATACAACCATGTGGAATCATCAGCAATGACAGTAGCTAAAATATGTTTAGGATCTTTGAGGTCCTTGATTACAACATCATGAGGTGAGAATTCTACTGTTTTCCCTTCACCTGAATGAGTTATCTGATAAACAGAGAGAAGATTGCATGACAAGGTAGGAACACATAGTACATCATTAAACTGACCATTATCGAGATGAATGGTTCCAGATCTTACAACACTAAGAGATCTATCATCACCAACATAAATATGTTTGGTGTTACAATCATTTAAAGAAGAAAACATGGCTTTATTTTTGGCCATGTGATAAGAAACTCCAGAATCAATGAGCCACTCATGAGAATGAGAAGAGCAAGATACATTTAATGCATAACTAGAACTTGATGCTTGACAACCACAAGTAGAAAGTGCCATTCGTGAAGATGAAGGTGAAGAGTGCTCCAAATTGATGTTGTGCTACTTCATTGCTGCTTCTAAGGCTTCCATTTTCTTAAAACATTTGGACTCTAAATGGCCATCACGATTGCAATAGTTGCAATGTCTATCTGTCTTCTTTCCTTTTTTTATATGCCTATCATTTTGGTGAGTTGCTTTTTCAATTTGTGGCTGAAATTGCTTAGGACCCTTGTTTGGTTTTGGACCATACTTTTTAGGATACTGCTTCTTGGGATTCTTTTGATAGGATTTCTTTTGGGCTGATAAGGCTTTCTTAGAAGCATTTCTAGAATTGAAAAGACCAAGGTGTAAGAGTTTTTCTTGTTCTCTTTTCAAAGAATCGCAAAAGGCATCAAAAGAGGGGTTCTTGTAGGCGGTTCCTGAAGAAATAATGGCTTCTCTAGTGTAATGGAAGGTAGAAAAAAATACAGAGTATGGAGGGCCAAGCTTAGCAAGAATGCAATAAATGAGGCTACCATCTTCCTTTTTTATCTTGCAACCTTCTAAAAGAATTCGAATGGTCTTGAATTTGGACAAAAAATCTTCAATGGAGGAGAAATTATTGGGGTCCAAAGTAAGCAACCAATTTTCAAGCTGGTGGGCCCTGATTTGATTTTGAATGCCAAAAACAGTTTTTAGCTTTTCCAGGGCTTCATCAAGGGTGTCAATGTCAAGGATATGAAATCGAAGATCTTGAGCAATGGACATTCCTATCAACCCTCGTGCTTGATCTTGTTTATTTTCCCATTTATCAACTTTATCATCATCATAAGGTTTATTTTCTTGTCCTGTGGCTATTCTATAAAGCCCTTTACTTCTAACTATATCTACCATGTGAGGTAGCCATTGAAAATAATTGGTGCTGTTAAGAATAATCGGGCATGCACTTTCAACTTTTTTTTTTTTTTAAACTTGAAGCTAAGAAAAGCTGAAACTAAATGCTCCAGTGGAAATATCTCGAAAAATTAGCCCGTTTAAAAAAAAACAGCTTGAAAAATGGCTTTTGGATGAAGAATTTATGCCTTTTTGAAAAAACGAGTTGAAGATGCTGAATAGTTACAGGAACGGGATGAAGTGTGGTTTTTTAAAAACAAAAATTAAAAAAAATTCACCCCTTTTAACAAATTTTTTTTACAAAAAGAAGCTTGAGAAAGAGATTTGAACCCAAGACCTCTATTCTCATAAACTAACTCCTCACCAAGTGAGATAGTAAAAGGATCACGTTATTGTTTGAAAGGAGGAAGGGGTTTTGTTTTTTTTTTTACTCTTTGGTGTGCGTGCCTTTTCCTGCACAAAAAAACACAAAAACTGAGAAAAAAAAAAAAATGCAAATCCTTATGGCAGAATGTTAGATATTTGATTAGCCTTACAGGAAACTATCAATTTTTTCACTATTTCCGATTTCCCGAGATCACACAAAGACGTGGGGAAAGAGCATACGTAGCGAAAAAATCCCTTCTTCCTATTTCTGATTTGCCAAGATCACACGCAGCACACAACAAAGAGCATACACAGAGAAGAGGGTCTAGATCCGGAAAATAAATAAGACCTAAAAACTGAAAATAAAAAGAGGAAACCGAAATAAGCAGAACTATTAACAAATATAGCTGCAAAACAGATGCTTTATACCTCCAGATCTAAACTGTCATAACTTGGGTAGCTAGAAACCTTTTCACATGAAACGAAAGGTGTTCCTCACTATAAAAGATGCTCCAAACACAATCGAGCAGTTCTCCAAGCCCAAAAATGTTCAGAAAGAGTAGATATACAAAACAACATTCACATGCAGTCAAACCGGCTTCGGATTTTGATCAACAACAAATGCGGCCCTCAAAATAGCTCTGGTACCATGTAGGAATTTACAAGGTAAGTTCTGTAGATCAAGAACCAAAGGTCACTTCTCACAAACAGATCACAAATCATTACACCAGTATAATCACGTGGTTAAAACCCTCAAAGAGGGAAACAGTCCACAGCTTGAGCCAACGTGGCCACTTCAGACAATTTATTAATATAAAAGGAAAAGTTACATATGTTTCTGTCATAAACGATTACCGTACAAATGACCCTCCATGCTCTTTAAATAGAGATCATGGACCAATCGGGTGTTAAGCCACGGATCGAGGGTTGTTAATACCAAGGAGAGAGATAACTATTGGATCACTACAAATCGTGACCGTCAGATAATAAGTTACAAATGTACATGGTAAAGAAACACACTTTACCTAACTCTACACTAGACTAAGTTATTATTAACTATTTCCTATGTGTCGGAATATCCTAACAAAAAAAAATTGTATGGTTAAAACATTTATTTGGTCCTATATATTCTTTATTTAGCATTCAAAAATACAATTTAAACAATGAAAAATAACACATTTGTAACACCCTGTTTAATTTTAATTCTGAAATACTTGTCATGATATATTTTGAAATATTAAGGAATAAGAGTATTCCTTAAGTATTTCAATAAAATATCTTTGGTATTTTCAAAGAGAGTTAATGAATAATTTATCTTGAGTAAAAGGAAGAAGTAATTGATTGGTAAATTATTTGAAGATACAAAAGTAAAAAGGTGGAGATAGTTCTCACAGTTACAATTCCAAAAGAAATGGTTTATGGGAAAATCCTCTGAAGGAATGAGGTTATGTGTAGAAGGTATGAATGGTGAAGTAACAAGTGGTTGTTATGAGTAATCTAGAGCTGGTAAGGCAACTAACAAAGCTCAAGAAATACTCAAAAGAAGATTATACTGGATTTATTCCTGAGGTCTAACTTCTGGTCTAGTTAAAGCACTTATACCCTAGTGAAGAGCAAGAGGGGATCAACGGACACAATCTCCTCACTCATGGTTGGGAGGACAATCAGAATTTAAAAGGAATTCATATGGAATTAGGTACTGATGTATTTTTTCTGTTTGTAAGTTGGAAATATACTAAGTTACTATTAATTATTACAGTGTAAACAGATTTGAATTCAAAAATTGTGGTAGAAGAATTTAATAGGATAAAGAGTGTTAAGACTACATACGACTGAATTCAAATAACTTATGTATTTCCTAAATGAAATAATTATGCGAGTACATACACAAGAAAAGAGTACAGAAGGGTTTACTATAAATGGAAATAGCAGTACAACTTGTACTCATAAATACAGTGAAAGATTGTGATTACTACCTGAAATATGTATAGAACAGGAAAGAGAGAACATTTGTGCACCTACTACTAATAAAATGAATATAACTTTCTCCAACGCATATAAATGAACAAAAACTAGAAGTTGAACCATTCATAGGAAGTACCCTGTGGGGTACGATTATCAATACATAAATAAATTCAAGGGTTACACCTAAGTGTTTAGAATCTGGACCCTGAAGTGAGGGTTAGGATTACCGTCCCTAAGGTTACATTACCTAGATAGAGAAAAATTGGAGATGGAATACCCATGCTGGTAATCTTTGACAAATTTCCACAGAAGAACTTCTACCGAGAACATAAGAATGAAAATTTACTTGTAAATATATATGTAGGGAAGTAAAGATAGTTATGGTCTCCTGAAGAATAAATGAGAACTGAGTATTTAAATACAAATGTTAACAATCTGGAATAGTTGACTGTAAACCTAACTTAGCCTTGTAGATCAACCATAAGCAGAAAATAATTTTTACATACGACATTGACAGACTTAATAACACCGTGTCTAGATAGAAAATACCGAGAGCTAAGCTGAAACACAATATTCTGTTATACATTTAAATGAAGACAGATTCACAGTGGAAGACAGAACAAGTCTGGACTAGATCACTTCTGGGAAAGCATGCAAAGAAAGGTTCGGGATGGAACACCAGTATAAGGGGCAAGCCTCACTCAAACCCTCAACCCTATAGAGAAAAGAGCAAAGTTACGACGTAATTGAGAGAAAAACTCTCTTGTCAGATGTTAACCTGTAAAGGAGAGAATGTATATTGAATTCCTTGATAGAGCAAGAAAACCTTATAAACAAAACCCTCTGCCATGAGCTTTAGTGGAAAATACCATGAAGGTGATGGTAAGAGGAGAAACTCTAAGAAGCTTTGGTTTTTGCTATGACTGGGCAACCAACTTGTAGAATTTACATCATAAAGGTGAATCACTAACAACAATATAGTATCTAGTGTTAGCACATAAGAATGTAGGGAAAACATGTATGGTAGAGTTTTCCACACATTACTTGGAGGCAGGAGTCGAAGGCGATACTAGAGTTAGGTCCTGAAGACCTCATGCTTATAAACAGAGCATTTCCGCAACTCTGAGGCAATTCCTGTAAAGCACAAAGATAATCACTCTGTGGAACCTGAAGAAAAACTTAAAACCCTTTCAAAAGAATTCCGAAAAAACTGATAACTGAAACAATCTAAAAGCTATGCATAAATAGTGCTAAACCTGTAAGCAGTAATCAAACAGATGCAATGGTAGGGTTTTAAAAGAAACAAACCTCGAAGATGAGAGGATAACTGGTAAGGATTCTATTAAGGAGCATATTGAGCTAGTGCAGGTACTTGTGAGCATTGTCGTGGAATGACCAAGGTAAGTTTCAAAGCCGGAGGCAGTTCCAAGTGGAGGAGAAAATGCAAGACCAACTGGAGGGTGGGGTGGGTAGTTACCCTAACCCTCCCACTAAACACCTACACCATCGATCACCTGGATAAGGTTTAGATGGCGCAGATGGTGCCAGGAGAGATCACGGACAAGTGTATCATATCAAACACTTACAAATGCCATTGATTGATAAGTGTATCATATCAAACATTTATGAATACTATTGATTGCTATTAAAAGGCCAAAATTATTTAGTGGTGCCAGAACCAAAGTTTTTAATTAAATAATTGTGCGGAATAATATGCCGTTGATTGCATAAATTAGCAAACAATAATGCTTTATTAACTATAGACATGTTAGGAAAATCCCAACTGGGTTGATTGCATAGAAATGAGTCAAAAAAAAGTTGCATTTCAAGCTTTGGTTAAAAATAGATGATTGTATAATCTATTCATTACACCATGATAATGTATGTAAACATAGCATATCATAATTGATCCATAATTCAATAGGATGATGTTGATATATGGTAAAATAAGATTAATTTTTTTTATATATGTATAGTTTTGAGGTGTATAGATGTTACAAGCGGTATCAGAGCGTGGTTACATGTTGGGGCCAGTTGGGCCAACACAATAAGATGATAGGTCATCATTTTGATTTTGTTTTTCTTTCATAAAGTTTAAATGTTTGAATTGTGCAAATTAAAAGAACAAATTTGTGATAAACTACTATGAGGTGGGGATCTAGTCACCAGGCACCCATAAAAATAGGAGAAACCCATCCTATGACCAACCCTGAGGTCAATTCCGAAATGTGGGTGCAGTTAAGCATAGGCCACCACCAATAAACAAGCATAATGTTGGCAGACCAGCAACAACAAACAAACAAGTTTCTTGAAACTGTGCAGCAACTCCAAATAGAGATGCTCAATGTTCAAGGTGACAATGAAAGATTGATGAGAGAACAGGAAAGGATCTTAAAAATTCTTTCGGACTGAAAAAATTGTCCCAATTCGAAACCGAGCCATGAGAGGGACACTCAAGAGGAAGGAGAATAGCAGCAAGCCCTACACGATAATCCAGAAGGAAGCAGAATGCCACAAAATAAAAAGAGTTGAACTTACAATGAGGTTGAATCTAAAAAATATTTTAGAACAACAAGAGTTGAAGAAACAACAAGTGGAATTACAGGGTGAATTCTTGAATATTAAGACTCCCACCTTTGACGGAGAGGCTGAAGAAATGGCAGAAGCTTGGATCATAAATATGAACAAGTACTTTCAAGTGTATGAATATAACAACAAGTTGAAAGCTTGTTTAGCCATTTATCAATTGCGGGAGAAAACAACATTGTGGTGGGAGGAGGTTAAGAATGTGTGTGGAATAGAAGACCAAAATGTAACTTGGGATGAGTTCCAAAAACATTTCAAGGATAAGTATCTGACAGAACATTTATACGATTAAAAGTCCCAAGAATTCCATGATTTGAAACTGGGGCAAATTTATATGGATGAGTTTGTTATGAAATTTACTTCATTATTACAATACGTACTGTATTTGGGCGATGAGAAGGTGAAAGTGCAGTGATTCCTGAGCAGTTTTCCATTACATATGCAAGAGAATATTGAATTTGTGAACCCAAAAACTATGGATGAAGTGATAAGGAAAGCATGAATGTGCTATCAGGAATCCAAAGTTAAGGGAGAAGCTGGGAAAATTTTTCCACCGAGAAAAGGGCAGAATTTTTTTACCAATAACAAAAATAACAGATCTGGAAACTATAGGAATGCTGAAAGTAATCCGTTGAGTAAACAAAATGGTAAAGGTCAATCTAGGACCAAGTGGGTTGGTGAGGAGCAACATACCGGAGCTTCTAGCAGACTCGACATTGGGCAGTCTCAAAAACCCCCGTTGCAATGTTGGGGGTGTGGGGAGGCGCATTATTTCGAAAACTTTCCTCATTGAGGAAGAAATGAAGTGACAAAAAACTTGCAAGAGGCATCAAAAGTGGGGGATGTAGCTCGAAACATACCTAGAATCAACGCAGCTTTAGAAGATCGGCAAGGAAATTTCCTGCCAACCATAATAGAGTTAGAAGGTAAGCCATGAACTCAATATGTTTCTATTTTAGTTGATCTTGGAGCCATCTTGAGCTATATACACCCTCGTATAGTTGAAAGCTGTAAATTACAAAACTGGAAATTTAAGAATCCTTGGTTAGTTCAGCTGGCTAGAGGGGCATGAAGGGTCATGCTAAAGCACTAGATTGTGAGTTGAGTGTTGGGAATCAACACATTACTATGGTACTCAACATTCTGCCCCTGGGATCTTACGACATATTATTGGGAATGGATTGGTTGGAGAGACATTGGTCACCGGTGGACTGTATGGATAAAGTTATCTATTTTAAATCAAAGGATGGAACAAGACAAGAACTACAAGGCATTAATAAATCGTTGCAGTTATGGCCCATTACAACATCTCAATTAAGTAAATTCATAAGGAAAGGATGCCAACTCTATTTCATTCAAATGGAATTCACTAACTCCAAGGATAAGACCTTTATGATGGAAAAAATCCCTATTATGCAAGAATTCCAGGATGTATTTCCTGAGGAAATCCTAGGGCTTCCACCAAAAAGGGACATAGACTTTACCATAGAGTTAATACCTGGAGCAGCACCCGTATCCCGAACTCCTTACATGATGAGTGTACCAGAAATAACAGAGTTAAAAATGCAGCTACATGAATTTATGGATAAAGGCTACATTCGGCCAGGTGTGTCCCCATGGGGAGCACCAGTGCTATTCGTGAGAAAGAAATATGGCACTATGCGCATGTGTATGGACTACTAACAACTCAATAAGTTGACTGTTAAAAATAAACACCCATTACCATGCATAGATGACTTGTTCGACCAAGTCAATGGAGCTATAATGTTTTCCAAGATTGACTTAAAGTCAAGTTACCACCAGATCCAGATCAGAGACAAAGATATAAGCAAAATAAAATTATGTACCAGGTATGGCCATTATGCATTTGTGGTATTAACTTTTGGGTTCACCAACGCACCAGCCACCTTTATGAGTTTAATGCATGGAATTTTTCACCCATACTTGGATAAATTTGCCTTGATTTTTATTGATGACATATTAGTCTACTCCAAGAATATGGAAGAGCACAAGGAGCATCTGTGCATTGTGTTGAAAACGTTAAGGGAACATCAGCTCTATGCTAATTTTAGTAATTGTGACTTCTTTAAAGAACAGATTCAATATTTGGGGCACGTGATTTTCGCCGAACGGATTATGGTGGACCCAGAAAAGATAAAGACAATCATGGAATGGAGGGTCCCAAAGAACGTAGTAGATATACATTCATTTATGGGTTTGGATGGCTATTATCAACGATTTATCAATGGATTCTCTAAAACAGCCTTTCCCATTACCTCCTTGGAGCGAAAGGGATGAGTCTTTAAGTGGACTCAGGAATTTCAGAACAGTTTTGAGTTATTGAAGGAGCTGTTAACTACTGCTCCTATACTAAGAGTGGCAGACTCGAGTAAGTAGTTTGAGATCTGTACCGATGCTTGTAAGGAGGGTGTAGGAGCAGTCTTGACCCAATGGGGAAGAGTCATAGCATATCAATCTAGAAATTTGAAGGAACATGAGAAGAGGTATTCAACCTATGATTTGAAACTAACTGCAATAGTACATGCATTACGAATATGAGGCATTACCTTTTGGGAAAAACGTTCGTGGTGAGAACCGATCACAGTAGTATGACCTGCTATTTTAAACAAGATGATCTGAATGCACGTCAAGTTAGATGGAATTCTTTCCAGTTTAATACATGCATTAGCCTTTTAAATTTTCACCAGAGTTATTTACAGCTTTAATATGTGAACAATCTTATTTGCAGCCAATATTAATTTATTGTGACACCATACTTAAGTTGAAAGCAGCAAAAAATTAAGCAGATTGAAATAATCACATCAACACATAAGAAGCACACATAGAGACAGCAGATGTAAGTGGAAACCCATAAAGGGAGAAAACCACATCTTATTATTGTTGTGATGCAAAGGCAAGCTCCAACTCCCTCTCACCACTGTTTTCTGCAGGCACCAACCTACGGGAGGCTCTATCCTCAATTCTGCAAGCTACAACTTGCAAGGAAGCACCAACTCCCTTCAATTTTCTGCAGGCACCAACCTACAGGAGGCTCCAACCTCAGTCAGCTATAACTGACAACTATCAAGCTTCAACTTGATAGGGAAGCTCCAACTTCCTCAATTTAACAAACTGAATGTTTGCTGATTTACCTCTGATATCAGCTCTGTTCTGTAGCTCCTCTTTCTGCTCTTCTTTTCCTGATCTTCTCTGCTTCACTCTTCTGTATTCTGCCTTCTCTTTCTTTACTCTCACCTCTGCTCTCAAAAAAACTCACTCTGCATATCAAGATGATATTATTTATAGATTTCCTCACATGACTGTTTGTATTTTGCTTGGAATTCGAAATGGAAAGTCATGTCTCTTTGCCTTCTGCCTTCTCACTCCTTTTATCAGCTTACTCAGAAATTATAACTGTAGGTGTCAATTTTAACATTACAGTGGGAGTATGTTTTCTCTCGGAGACTTGCCAATGCATCACAAACAATAAAAACGATTAAAACATTTACATTCGAATTACAATGTGAACTCCAGCTCACTCATTTTGTCTCTTGGCTTGCTGCGCATTTGTCTTTTCTCTAACTATCTCTTTGTCCCTTTCTCTTCTCTGTATCCCTTTCTGTTTATGGCTGCTGCGTAACTCCTGAATTTATGAACTGCATTTTTATTTTATTTTTATACCAGCGCTTTATATATAAATGAATCTGCTGACTGTAATTCAATCCTTTACACGCAACAAGTGTCTTGTTGATGTGGCGAGTTCCGCAGGCCGAAACATACATATATTACAATTGCATTACATTAATAATCGCCCTCCCGTTAAGCTGAGGCCCATGGGTCTACAGACCACGCGGCATGTTTTAATACAACCGCAACCACTTTATATATATATATATTTATATATAACAGCGCCTTCACAAATTTCCATTTGCGATTAGAACTGGAACTCAAAACACTTGTTAATCATAGTTAATAAGCCCATCGGGTCCGGGCTTCAATCGCAACGTTTTACAAAGTCGTGCGATCAATCGGAGAGTTCCGATTACGATTGAGATTCCGGATGCGATTTGCATATATCAACTCCCGCTTATAACACGATCGGGTCCGCCATTTCAATCGCAGCATTTTACAAAGTCGTGCGATCAATCGTAGAGTTCTGATTGCGATTGAGATTCCGGATGCGATTTGCATATATCAACTCCCGCTTATAACATGATCGGGTTCGCCATTTCAATCGCAGCGTTTTACAAAGTCGTGTGATCAATCGTAGAGTTCCGATTGCGATTGAGATTTCGGATGCGATTAGCAATTAACTGTGGTACATAACTCGATCGGGTCCGCCACTTCAATGGCAGCGTTTTACAAAGTCGTGCGATTGGAACTCGGATGCGATTAGCAATTAATTGTAGTGCATAACTCGATCGGGTCCGCCACTTCAATTGCAATCGCAACTTTCTGTTGCGATGTTCCGCTGCCCTTGCGATCTCCGATTGCGATTGGATGAGGGTCCCACTTTATATTACTTCCTTTCCATTGATCATAACACGCTCCACTTTAATATATATCAATGTATATGCCTTGGACCATTGGAACATATGTAATGCGCTCTATGTATACTCCTGCGTGGGTAGCGATTCTCGGAATGAGATTTTTTTTATGTATCCTTCCGCCTGGGGTTATGTGATTCCCGGAATTTTCTGTGTTATTTTCATTACATTGCTGCTGGAGTTAAGCAATTCCCGGAATAAGTTTTGTATATGTTTATATATATTCTTTGCCGCTGGAGTGAAGCGATTCCCGGAATTTTATAACGGCTCTACTTCTGTCTCTGACTCTGTCTCTGCTGCTCCTGTCGCTCTGCCTCTGCCTCTATTGCTGAGATAACGGTTCTGCCTCTATTATATTCGTTTCCTCTACCTTCATTTGCTTCTTTGCTGCCTCTTTGCTTCAGCGCTGCCTCCTTTGCCATCAATGACAACATTTCCAACAGTCTCCCCCTTTGGCATTGATGGCAATCCACTTTCTCTATTTTATTTCTCTTTCTCTTGTTGCTTGCTCTTTCTGTTTGCCTGCTCTTCCTCCTGTTGTTTGTTCTTCCTCCCCCTTTGACATCAATGGCAAAGGACGACGCCTCATCTCTCCGTATGGGCTCTGTCATTGTACTTCCTTTTTCTGAGTTACGTTTAGGTCCTCTTCAGCTGAAATTGTACTATGCTGCTCCAGAGTGATGTATGAAACTTGTTGAGAGAATGCTTTGGTTTTAATAGCTGTATCATGCTGCTCTCTTTCATATTTGTAGTGCTTGTAAGCCGATACCATATAGTGAGCCGATATCATGCTGCTCTATACCATTGCTCTGTTTTATGATAATGCTGAATGCTTATAGTGCTGAATGCGTGCTAGAACTTGCTTCTGAATGAATACTGAATGCTTATACTGCTAATGCTGCCGAAAGCTTATAATGCTGAATGCGTGCTAGAATTTGTTGCTTCTGAATGCCGATAATACTGTTAATGCTGATCCTGTGGACTTGTTTTATGCTTATCTTGCTGGCTGGTCTCCCCCTGGAATGATATCTTCGTTTTTTTCTCCCCCTGAAGTTGTGCATTCTCTTCATATTAGAGAGTAGCATCTGCTGATACTACCCCTAGTTTATCTCTCAAGTATTGAAATGGTTCTCTAGCAAGAGGTTTGGTAAATATATCAGCTGTCTGTTCTTTCGTTGGTACATATTCCAGCTTTACTATTTTCAGAGCCACTTGTTCTCGGAGGAAATGATACTTTATTGGTATATGTTTGGTTTTTGAATGAAGCACAGGATTTTTAGATATACTTATAGCACTTGTATTGTCACATTTGATTGGAATAGGTTCATCAATGCTTACCTTCATGTCTTGAAGAGTTTGCTTCATCCACATGACTTGTGTACAACATGCTGCTGCTGCTATATATTCGGCTCAGCTGTAGACAGAGAGATGGATGTTTGTTTCTTGCTTAGCCATGCAACTAGGCTTTCTCCTAGATAGAATGCACCTCCACTTGTACTCTTCCTATCATCCATACAGCTGGCCCAATCTGCATCTGTGTATGCTGATAAAGTGAAGTTTTTGCTTTTAGGATACCAAAGTCCATACTGTATTTTTCCTTGTAGATATCTGAATATTCTTTTGACTGCCAGAAGATGGTTTTGTTTAGGTGTTGCTTGATATCTAGCCACTAATCCTACTGCTAGCATGATGTCTGGTCTTGATGCAGTCAGATACAATAGACTTCCAATCATTAATCTGTAAAGTCCTTGATCTATGTCAGCAGACCCATCATTAGCACACAGCTTGCAACCTGTGGTCATGGGAGTTGACAAAGGTTTGCAGTCCTCCATTTTGAACTTTTTCAACATTTCTTTTATGTATTTTTCTTGTGAAATAAATGTACCTGTGTTCTTTTGCTGAATTTGTAGTCCCAAGTAGAAACTGAGCTCTCCAATCATAGACATTTCAAACTCTTTTTTCATTTCATCAGCAAACCCTTTTGCTAGTTCATCTTTGTTGCTTCCAAACATAATGTCATCAACATATACTACAACAATCAGGAGTTCATCTTCATGGGCTTTTATGTATAGATTGATGTCTACTCCACCTCTCCTAAAGCCCTGTTTTTGCAAATATTTGTCCAGTCTTGAGTACCAAGCACGAGGAGCCTGTTTCAATCCATATAGGGCCTTCTTCAGTCTGCACACATAGTCTTCTTTGTTTGTCAATGAGAAGCCTTCTGGTTGTTCCATGTACACTTCTTCTTCTAGATCTCCATTAAGAAAAGCAGACTTTACATCCATTTGATATACCTTGAAGTCTTGGTAGCATGCAAATGCCAGGAACATTCTGATAGCCTCCATTCTGGCTACAGGTGCAAATGTTTCATCATAGTCAAGTCCTTTAATTTGTGAGTATCCTTTGCAGACCAGCCTGGCTTTATTCCTAATTACTTGTCCTTGCTCATTCATTTTGTTTTTGAATACCCATTTTGAACCAATGATATTTTTCTCAATAGGTCTAGGAACTAGTTCCTAGGTATTGTTCTTCTCAATTTGGTCCAATTCTTCATTCATTGCTTTTATCCAATACTTGTCCTTGCCGGCTTCTTCAAATTTCTTTGGCTCTATTTGTGATAACATGGCTATGTATACTTCTTCTGTTTGTTCTGTTAGCTGCCTTCTTGTCTGGACTCCTGCTTTCTTGTCTCCTATGATCTGATCTTCAGGATGATTCTTTTGAGTGTATCTTGAGGGGGTTTTCGAGCTCAGCTCTGCATCATATGTTGTCTTGCTTGTTTCATCATCATCCTTGTCTTCCTCTTCATGGTTGTCTGATGGACTGCAGCAGTCTGTATTTCTTGTATTGTTTGGAAGTTCTTCATCAAATCTCACATCAATACATTCAACTATTTTCCGAAGAGTCTTGTTGTAGCACCTGTACCCTTTAATTTTGGATGCATATCCTAAGAATATTCCTTCATCTGCTCTTGCATCAAATTTCCCAAGGTTTTCATCATTATTCTTTATGTAACACTTGCTACCAAAGACTCTGAAATGTTTTATTGAAGTTGGCTTTCCATGCCATAGTTCATATGGAGTCTTGTCACTGCTTGGCCTTAAGTGAGATTTATTAAGGATATGTACTGCTGTGTGTACTGCTTCTGCCCAGAAGGTTTGAGCAATATTATTCTCTTGCATCATAGCTCTGGCTATTTGTTGTACAAACCTGTTTTGTCTCTCTGCTACTCCATTCTGCTGAGGTGTCCCTGCAATAGTAAATTGTTACTTTATTCCATGTTCATTACATAGGTCTGCAAAGTCATAATCTGTGAATTCTCCTCCTCTGTCTGATCTGATACATTTCAGCTTGCATCCAGTTTGATTTTCTGCTAATGCTTTGAATATCTTAAATTTTTCCAATGCTTCTGATTTATTTTTGAGAAAAGCAACCCATGTCATTCTGGAAAAGTCATCTATTATCAGCATGAAATAGGATTCTCCACTTGGTGTCCGAGTTCTAGCAGGTCCACACAGGTCCATGTGCACAAGCTGGAGTGGTTTTCTTGTTGACATCTCCTCTTTAGATTTAAAGGATGTGTGAGTCTGTTTCTACAATTGACAATATTTGCATATAGTACTTGAAGGCCTTTTTATTTCTGGCATATCTCTTACAGCTTTCTTCTTGCTCAGTCTGATGATATGGTCAAAGATGAGATGTCCCAATCTCCTATGCCACAACCATGACTCCTCAAGTTTGCTAAGATGGCAGGCTTCATCTTCCTCTTTCACTATGTACACATTACTTTCTGTTCGAACACCTTTGAGTAGAGTTTTTCCTGTTGTGCTTGATCTGACTACACAATCTTGTGCTCTAAAGAGAACTTCACAGCCTTTGTCACACATCTGACTGAAACTCAGTAAATTTTCTTTCAGCCCATCTACATATAATACATCTTGGGCCTTTCCTCTGCCATTGTCTATGCTGACTGATCCTTTTCCCTTGATCTTTCCTGATTTGTCATTTCCAAAAGTGACATTGCCCGATTTCCTTTCGTCAAGAGTTAAAAACTTGTTTTTATCTCCTGTAATGTGTTTAGAGCAGCCACTGTCCAAATACCATTGACTCTTCAAATCTTGAGCAGTTAAAGCCAAGTCACATTTATTCGCCTTATTTATCCACTGGAGGCCCCCTTTTGTTTGGTATCTTTTGTGAGGTGATGAATTATATCCCTTTAGAGAACACTTGGAAGATATATGCCCAATTTGATTGCATATACAACATTTGATTATAGTTTTTGCGGAATTGTGAGCATGAACAAAATTGCTTTGACTCATAAACCTCCTTGAGGTATTGAACATCATTCTTTGTCCATACTTTCTACATTCAATAATTCTATGGCCAAAATCCTTACAATAAAAACAATAACCATAGAAATTACTTGCATACCTGATGTAAGGTTGTCTCTTCCATGCTTGCCTCTGTTGCTGGTTTGAATCATTCTTCCTTGCATGACAATATGCAGCAATGTGTCCCTGCTTGTGGCAGACATAACAGGTGGCATTCTTCATAGGAGGGAAGAATCTCCTTTGATGGCTTCCAAATTTGACATACTCGGGAGCATATGATCCTTTTTCTGTTATCTTAGTAGTTATTGCATTCTTTGTTACTAGAGGTTTCTTCTACTCTCTGTCTCTCTTATTGCAGATTTCTTCTTTTGTAGGAATTATTTGAGCTACTTCCTCATCCTTCTTTGCTTTTACAAAAATAATCTCTCTGTCAAACTTTTCTTTTCCTTTACTTGATTCTCCTTCGTAGCCTATTCCAGTCTTTATCATAGGGGATCTTTGAGCAACCAAAATTTCATTCAACTTAATAGAGCTTGTTGTTTGAGAAGGGTATATAGAAACTTTCTGTTGAGATTTTTCTAATTTCTTTTTCAGACACAGAATTTCTTCTTCCAGCTTCTCTTGTTCTCGAGTTTTATCTTTGATTTGCTGAAGTAACATATATTCTATCTTCTTGGCTTCTTCAAGCTTTACCTTCAGCTGCATGAGGACTTCTGAATTTTGTTCTTCTTTCACACATTTTAGGAGAATCTCTTTTTGTTTTCTGCATTTTAGTTTGAGTCTGTCAATCTCCTCCAGAGCACTTCTTAGCTCCCCCTCAAGGTCTACTTCCCCTTCTTCTTCTTCATCTTCTAGTAGGAGTCCCTCGAGATCTTCTATGGCCATCAATATAAATTCTGAGGTTCCTTCTTCACTTGAGGGTTCATCTGAGTCTTCAGATGCACTGCTGTCTTGGTGAGCATAAAAGGATTTTCTGCTGAATTTCTTTCCTTTCTGCCAGTTCTTTGATGTGTCTTTCTCTGATTCTTGAGCTTGATTTCTTACTTTCTTGTGAGGACATTTAGCAGCATAATGTCCAAATCTTCCACAGTTAAAGCATTTGAAGGGAAGTTTAACTTTGTATCTACCTGAGCCTCTATCCAATTTCTTGACAAATTTAGCCTCTTCTTCATCAGAGCAGGAGCATATGTCTTCCTTTTCTTCTTTCTTCTTTTCTATTTTGAATGTTGCCTCCCTTGTGCTTGACTTCTTCTGTGGGAGCCTCATCTCATATGCTGTAAGATTTCCTAGTAGCTGATTCATGGTCAATGTCTCCCAATTCGCTGTCTCTTCTATTGCAGATACCTTGGGATTAAATCTCGATGGGAGTGATCTTAGAATCTTTTGCACAACTATACTTTCTGGTATGGTTTCTCCAAGAGCTTTCACATTGTTAACAATTTCTGCAACTTTTAAGAAGAAGCTGCCAACATCTTCATCATCATTCATTTTTAAGTTTTCAAATTGGGCTCTATATACTTGAATTTTGGCAGTCTTTACTTTCTGGTCTCCCTCATGTATGCCTTCAAGAGTATCCCAAATTTTCTTGGCAGTGTCTTTGTGCATTACTTTAATAAACTCTGCTTCACATAATCCATTCAGGATGGCATTCATGGCTTTTGCATTAGCTACAAAGCTTTCTTTAGCTTCTTTTTCTGTATGAGTTGATTTTGGGGCATATCCTAATTCTACAGCAGCCCAGACTTCTATTCCTAGAGACATTATGTATGTCTTCATTCTGATTTTCCAGAAAGCATAATTTTCACCAGTGAAGAAAGGGGCTTTATTGGTTGAGCATCCTTCTTTACTAGCCATCTTGGGACCCTAGGATCTCCTTTCAGTTGTTAGACTTGTACAAAGGAACCCGCTCTGATACCAATTGTTGAATCTTTGATTAAACTGAGAGGGGGGGGGTGAATCAGTTTAATACATGCATTAGCCTTTTAAATTTTCACCAGAGTTATTTACAGCTTTAATATGTGAACAATCTTATTTTCAGCCAATATTAATTTATTGTGACACCATACTTAAGTTGAAAGCAGCAAGAAATTAAGCAGATTGAAATAATCACATCAACACATAAGAAGCACACATAGAGACAGCAGATGTAAGTGGAAACCCATAAAGGGAGAAAACCACATCTTATTATTGTTATGATGCAAAGGCAAGCTCCAACTCCCTCTCACCACTGTTTTCTGTAGGCACCAACCTACAGGAGGCTCTATCCTCAATTCTGCAAGCTACAACTTGCAAGGAAGCACCAACTCCCTTCAATTTTCTGCAGGCACCAACCTACAGGAGGCTCCAACCTCGGTCAGCTACAACTGACAGCTATCAAGCTTCAACTTGATAGGGAAGCTCCAACTTCCTCAATTTAACAAACTGAATGTTTGCTGATTTACCTCTGATATCAGCTCTGTTCTGTAGCTCCTCTTTCTGCTCTTCTTTTCTTGATCTTCTCTGCTTCACTCTTCTGTATTCTGCCTTCTCTTTCTTTACTCTCACCTCTGCTCTCAAAAAATCTCTTTTCATATCAAGATGATATTATTTATAGATTTCCTCACATGACTGTTTGTATTATGCTTGGAATTCGAAATGGAAAGTCATGTCTCTTTGCCTTCTGCCTTCTCACACCTTTTATCATCTTACTCAGAAATTATAACTGTAGGTGTCAATTTTAACATTACAGTGGGAGTTTGTTTTCTCTCGGAGACTTGCCAATGCATCACAAACAATAAAAATGATTAAAACATTTACATTCGAATTACAATGTGAACTCCAGCTCACTCATTTTGTCTCTTGGCTTGCTACGCATTTGTCTTTTCTCTAACTGTCTCTTTGTCCCTTTCTCTTCTCTGTATGCCTTTCTGTTTATGGCTGCTGCGTAACTCCTGAATTTATGAATTGCATTTTTATTTTATTTTTATACCAGCGCTTTATATATAAATGAATCTGCTGACTGTAATTCAATCCTTTACACGCAGCAAGTGTCTTGTTGATGTGGCGAGTTCCGCAGGCCGGAACATACATATATTACAATTGCATTACATTAATAATCACCCTCCCTTTAAGCTGAGGCCCGTGGGTCTACAGACCACGCGGCATGTTTTAATACAACCGCAACCACTTTATATATATATATATATTTATATATAATAGCGCCTTCACAAATTTCCATTTACGATTAGAACTGGAACTCAAAACACTTGTTAATCATAGTTAATAAGCCCATCGGGTCCGGGCTTCAATCGCAACGTTTTACGAAGTCATGCGATCAATCGGAGAGTTCCGATTACGATTGAGATTCCGGATGCGATTTGCATATATCAACTCCCGCTTATAACACGATCGGGTCCGCCATTTCAATCGCAGCATTTTACAAAGTCGTGCGATCAATCGTAGAGTTCCGATTGCGATTGAGAATTTGGGATGCGATTGGCAATTAACTGCGTGCATAACTCGATCGGTCATACTTCAATCAAGGCGTTTTACAAAATCATGATTGAAACCTAGGATACGATTAACAATTAGCGCCAGTGCCTGCTCGATCGAGTCCGCCACTTCAATCGTGATCGCACTTTCTGTTGCGATGTTCGCTTGCCCTTGCGATCTCCAGAGTTGCGATTGAATGAGGGTCACTTTGTATTGTAACTTCCTTTCCATTAGTCATATCGCTCCCACTTTCGTATATATCAATATATGTACCTTGAATAAATGGAATTATATGTAATACACTCTATGTATACTCTGTAGTGAGTAACGATTTAAAATAGTTTTTTTTGTACTTGTCCTTCCACTTTGAGGGTTATACGATTCTCGAATTTTACATGTTATTCGCATTACATTACTGAAATTAGCGATTCCCGAATAAAGTTTTGTATGTATTTATATATATTCTTTCGGCCAGGTAGGCAGTCCGGGGCCCCCGCGGCTACTGTCTGTCTGCCGGCCTGTCTGTCTGTGTGTGTCTTGTATTCTTCGCACCACCGCCTCTGTTCTTTCGAGATAACGGTTCTTACTCTATTATGTTTGTTTCCTCTTTTGCCTTCACCTTCTTCATTGCCTCCGCTTGACGCGCACTCCTTTGCCGCCAGTGACCAACATTCCAACGAGACCAGGGCGAGTGAGGAAATATGGACGCGTCGATTTTGTGGGTCCTTGTGGATGGTGGATACGATCGGAAAAAGGTGAACGCGGAGGGGGGGGGGCACGGATGCTATGGAGTTTGCAATGGCTCCAGGTTGTACGGATCCGCGGTTCGCGCTCCAGAGTATCCCGATCCGATAAGCGATTTCCCGGCCAGCGCTTGGTTCTGGCCCCTTTCCGAGTCATGTGGGGAAATGGTTTTGGGGGGTGGTAAAGAAGGGCTAGGCACAGTGTGTGTTGAAATATGGGTTTGAGCGCATGACGCAATTTGAGGCCGGAGAGGGTAACGATAGAGGAAAAAGGAAGTGGAAATCAAGCAAACAAGGGGGAGTGTGTGGGGTTAAAGAGAGATTTTGGGATAATTTGAAAGCAAGGGGAGGGAAAAGAGGGAAACGAGGGGCTAATTGAGGATGAAATAGGAGGGAAAGGAGGCCTTTAGGCATTCTTCACAACAGAGAGGCTTATAATGAGAATCGTGATTTTATCAATGGACGAGCACGAGGCTTCAAGGATGATGTGTTTTCGGAGAAATGCATTCTTGAAGGCTTGAAAACATTGCTTTGTTTTCTTGTAAAAAATTTGTAGGGGGCTAACAGTGCTCACGTAGAATAGCTGTACCAGAAGAGTCGAGAATCTAAAAATGAATCTTTGGTGTAGGCACCGATGCTGTTGCTTAGAGCCATTCTTTCTCTTTCTTGGTCGGCTACCACACCGAACATGATAGATTAGCATAAACATTCTTAAGCAGTCTACCTACCCATCTACAATCTACCATTTCTCTTCAGTGCATTTGGTGCTGACGGACCAGCACACATCATTTATTTTTTGAACAAGAAAGTAACCCTATTCTATTTCTACTGTATTACTCCATGAAGACAGTTAATGTTGGCCTCATGTTCTCTGCCTAATCATGTCTGTTGGGTTTAAAGCGCTCTGTGATTTCTTCCTCTACATTCTACAACGAGGGTTGTGGGTCAAACTGAGCGACTGGGTCTGGTTTGTTGTGAATCCGAGCGTAAAGCAGGTTGCACATGGATAGAAACTTGCGAGAAAATTAGCTTAAAATCACCAGAAGAGCTGAAATCATTTTGAAACATTCTTTGTACAGCTCGAGTTTTGAGCTTGTTAAGGGTCACTTTCTCTTCTTCATTTTTAGCTGCGGTTTGGGCTTGTTGGGGCCTAACTCTTCTTCCTTAATTCTTTGGTTCAAATTTTGGACATGTTATGACCGGTATCTTCACTTCTCTTGAAAACGGTTTTGATCATATTGCGTCCAATCATCCGCATGATTTCATGTTTTGAGCATGTCTTGAACCTCTCCTTTACCATCTTTTTTTGAAACATTTCTCTTTTTCTTGAAAAAAAAAACATGACAATGATATTTACAATGGAAATGAAAATTGAAGTGGAAATTAGCGATAGTGTTTGAGCATCACGCAGTGACGGGACTAAGCATTTCTGTGCCATCTGGATTCTTTGAAAAAAAAAAGCATTTGGACCCACGATTGTTGGCTGATGTAAACCCTACCACAAGTTGTCAAACTTGCCGTGCTTTCTTTGTCCTCTCTCCTTGAGTCCTTGTAAATTGTCCCCAATTTTTGAAGGTCAAAATATTCAGTTCTCTTGTCAAACACTTCTTATATTTTCTGAACCTTCATGGCTCTGTTATGAACCTCTTCCTTGTTTAAGGAATGACTTGTTTGGTTTATCTGTCCTTGCTGTCTTGTCTTCTTATGCTGGATCTCTTGAACAAGTTTAATCCATAATGCCCAAAAGTGGTGGGTACTTCCTGCATTCCATAGGCATTTGATGTGGTGACATGCCAATAGTTTCTTTGTTATAATCTTGTCGACCACGGAGACATGAAACCAACTTGTTATGCCGTGACTTTTGTTCTCTTCATTTGACTTTTTGATGATGGTGGCAATCTGTGATGAACAAACCACTTCGTACCTTGTGAGTAATAAGAAGTTGAATGACTTAGTGCTGTTAATCTTTGTGACAAAAATCAATATTCATTTTCTTGGATCCAAAAAGAAGCATTATCGGTGATTATTTTGCTTGGACGGTGAGAGCGAGAAGGATGTGGTCTTCTAGGAACCTAGCGGTAGCGAATGCTGTGGCTTTCCTAGAAGAGTATGGCCTCTATCCACTTAGTGAAGTAGTCTACGCATTTTGTTAAGATCCATTTGTGTTGTGCGAAGAAGCGAGTGAATTTCTCTATAAAGTCAGGCCCCATTGCATAAATGGACCTTCAACGATGATAGGTTGTAGAGGGTAGAGGTAGGAGCTTTCTTTTTCCTTCAAAAATTTGGCATTTGTGGTAGGCAATTATCATCTTATGGATTTCATTGAAAAGTGTAGGCCAATAATAGCCAGCTCTGAGTATTTTTTTTGTAGTGCCTTTCCAGTTCAAGTGGCCTCCACATTCTTCGGCATGGAACTCTTGTTTAATCCTCTCCGCTTCAGTTTCAGGCAAACATTTAAGCAATAGGCCATTGGTGTTTTTCCAGTATAAGCATTCATTAAGTATGCAATATTTTCTAGCTTTTAGCTTTAGAAATCTGGCCTTGGTCTTTGACAGTTCAGGAGGGGCATTGAAGTGTGTGAGCACATACAGAATGTCAGAATACCATGGAGAGTTATAAAACTTCTCCTCAACAATGAGATTAGGAAATTCTTCCTGCTCATCCAAGGCATCCACCATGTTTATGTCAAGGGCTTGTAGATTTGATTCAGCCATTAGTTGAGCTAATCCCTGACCTTTGATTAGTTTTCTGGGTTTTATCTCAAGGTCATATTCTAAGATCACAACAATCCATTTTCCCTTCTTCCCATCTGGGTCTTGGGACAAGATGTCTTTAACCACTATGTTTGGCACATAGGCTATGGTGTGGGAATGCAATATGTACACCCTAAAGTCTTTCAAGGCCTTAACCAAGGCATAGGCCTATTTTTCCATTATGTTGTATTTCAAGGGTGCATCTCTCAGAGCTTCGCTGAAGAAAGAAATGGGTTGTTCCATTCCCTCTGGATTTTTCTACAGCAGAACTCCAGCCACTGTATGCTCGGAGGAAAATGAAAAGATTAGGAAATCCTTTGAGAAATCAGGGTTGATTAGGAAAGGAGCCTGGGTGAGTGCAAGTTTAACTGACTCAAAAGATTTCTTAGCCTCAACAATCCATTTAACTCCTACACCTTGCCTTAACATGTTTGTCATATTCCTAAGGTGTTCAGCTAAGTTGGGAATAAACCTCATGAGGAAGTTGATTTTCCCAATGAAGGATTGTAACTCTTTAATGTTTCTCGGGTGTGTGATTTGTAGTATTCCCTCAACTCTTTGTGAGTCTATCCTAATCCCCTTCTCAGATATGATGTGGCCAAGAATCTTACCTTCTTGCAGCCCAAATACAGTCTTTTTGGGATTCAATGACAGACTAAACCTTCTACATTTTTCAAACACTCTTCTCAGATGTTTTAGGTGTTCTTCTCCAGTATTTGAATAGATTGTTATGTCATCCAGATAGATGACAATTAAGTGCCCTATTTCATCTGAAAAGGCTATGTCCATTGCTCGTTGGAAGGTTGCACCAACGCTCATCAGTCCAAAGGGAATTTTTACATACATAAAGGTGCCCCATGGAGTGGTAAAAGTTGTCTTGTGTTGGTCTTTTGGGAGTACTAAAAATTGGTTGTAACCTGAAAAACCATCTAACAGGGAGATCCTTTTTGAGCCAACTACCCTCTGCAGGATATGTTCCATCTTTGGTAAGGGGTAATTGTCCTTAAGTGAGGCTCTGTTAAGGTTCCTGAAATCTATGCACAGTCTGATCTCACCTAATTTCTTTCTCACAGCCACTAGGTTTGAGACCTAATCAGAGAATATCATAGGAACTATTATTTCTGCCTTGTACATCTTCTTTAATTCCTTTTCCACTGCAGGCAATTGTTTTGGGTTTATTCTGTGTAGATTCTATCTGAAGGGCTTTTGATTTTCTTTCAGAGGTATTTTGTGCTGTATAATTTTTGTGCCACATGCCTTTAAGTCCTCGTAGCTCCAGGCAAACACATCAAAGAATTCCTTCAATAGGTCAATGTATTTATTTTTCATGTTTGCAGGTAAGGATTTAGCCAATTTGATCATCTTGGGCTTATCTTCAGTGCCTATGTTGCATTCCTCAACCTTAGAATATAAGTGTCTATAGTGGGCTTTTTTTCTACATCATCAAAGTTAAAAAGGTCCTCTAAAGGTGCCAGCCCCCTAGGTATGTTCTTATCTTTGGCCTGCAGCACCTCTACTTCTTCACTATCTGCGTTTTCATGCTCTTAGTTTGGATTTCCAATATTTTCATTTAAAGCGTTTATTTCTATGTTACAGGGTGTTTCTTCCTCATCTGAGGGCTCTTCACCTAGGCAGCTATCATCAGATTTAGATTCTGAATCATAAAATTCAAACTCGTTCCTGCCTATCAGGAAATCCTCAATCTATTTATTGCCTTCAAAGACCTGCCAATATTTTTCGTTGTCTGGCACTGCGGGTCTGAATTTGGTCTGAATGATGATTTTTTGGTCACTGGGAGGCTTGTGATACGAACTAGCCATGCAGGCTAATCCATTTTCAATTGCGTTCTGACTCCTAGGGACAAACACCAATTCGTACTCTACAAAGGTTTTCAATAGATCCATGGCATCATTCCTGTACGCTCTCAGCCTAGGATGTTTCGCTGTGTATTCACCATTCACTTGTTTAATGATCAGCTCAGAGTCTCCATGCACAGTTATCTTACGGGCTCCTAATTTTCTCAACAGATTCAAGCCTAGGATAAGAGCCTCATACTCTGCGATATTTTTTGTGCATTTGAATTTCAAGTTATAGGCATGACTCTCTGCATAGTCACTCTCTGTGTTATGTACCCACACTCCTGCTCCTGCAGTTCTCTTGGTACATGACCCATCGAAATTAATTTCCCATAAAGGTTCGCTCTCGGGCTTAACATCATTTCGTTCTTGGTGTGGTGCATGGGCTTGTGGAGGGTGACTAATCAGTTGACTGCATTCTATTTCTTGTTCACTCTGAGTTTCTGTTTCAGTGCACTGTCGAAAGTTTTCTACATCGTTCTCCTCCGAGTCTAGAGTAGCGATTATGTTAAAGTCCATGGGCTTTGTTTCCTTGTTTGTATCTCTGTTTTTGAATTTTGACCCCTCTAAGGATTCATCATTGCAAAAGATGAAGGAGTCAAGATCTGTGTGTACAAATTATAAAGGTGAATTTTCAGGTTTTTCAGGGCTAATGACCAGGAATTTCATTTGTGCCTCTCTATACAGTCTTCTAAGTTGCCTGAAGACAGGGATTGTGGCGTAGGCCCCATCCATATGCATTGTACCTTGTAGCTTGGCTCCCCATGACCTTGAAAACAACATGCCATACTTAGGTTGGCACATATACCACTAAAACATCCATGACCATGCATTTGGCTAGAATCTGGGTTAAGTTCACACATAAATATTTGATCAGGCAAAGACACTTTACTCTGCTAGAGTCAAATGAATAGAGGTCTTTATAGGGATAGGTTATCTCTAGGTTTAATCTTTCCATAACTACCTTAGGCATCAAGTTGTGTGAGGCCCCAGAGTCATGCATTGCGTTGTGAAGGATCTTGTCGTGGATATTGAGACTGATATAAAAAGGGGGTACTAACCCTTCCTGAAACTTTCCTTCTATATTTGGACCAAACAGAAGGGCTGGTTGATCATCACTCAGATTTACAGTGTCATCGTTTTCACCTAGATTTAAAGCTTTCAAAATTTGGCCTTTATATACATCCTGAGTGGCCAGCTCAGAGAGTGGGACAAAGATTTTAATTTTTGCAATCTCACTTTCCAAATTGAAAGTGGACTGAATCTTTGGAATGTTCAAATCTATTTTGTTAGGCACCACCTTGGTGACAGAATCAGTGGGCTGGTTATCACTATGTACAAGTTTAGGAACTATTTTATCAGGAGCACTAACTGCAGTGCTAGTGCTGCTAGTTGGTTGACTTTGTTTATCAGTGTTTTGGTTGTCTTTTTCTTTGTTCCTCCCAGAACTCTCAGCTGCTGATCTATAACTCTCAGCAGATGATTTAGAAGTTTTCTCAGTCCTTTTCTTGACAGAAATCTCAGAAGCCTTTGGTTTGGGGGTGTCTAGGCTCTTTTTTCTTCTAAGTTCATATTGTTCTCTGACCTGCATGACGGCATTTTCAAATCCAAGTCTGTAATCCTTAGATTCCAATCCTTCCTCATTCCAATATGAGGGTGAGGGCTGATCTTCTTCTATGGAACGGTTGTGGATTGAGTTTTCTACTTCAAACATGTTTATTGTGTTCCCCTCAGACTCTTCTATGATTCCCTCATCTTCATCAAGAAAGTTCTCTTGGAATGGGGGAATAACTTGCTGATCTGATTCTCTTTGTCTGTTGGAAGTGGTATTGTTTCTTCTAAAGTTTTGGTTCTGGTTATGATTTTGGTTTCTGTTCTGATTACTAACTGTGAAAACCATTTTTTCCATCATTTGATGTAGCTTTTCCATGTTTTTAGATAGACGATCATAATTGGGATCAGATGTGGAAGCTACAGTGTCATCTCTATATGTTACCCTTTTCTCAACTCTCAATCTTGCTTTCTTCTCAATCAAGTTAGCATCTACACTCACTGCTCCTTTTTGCATGTCTTCCAGTGTGTTGTAATCACTCTCCCTAAGCTGGTAGGCCATGTCAGCATCAAAGCCTTCAGGGTATTTCACTAGGGCCAAACCTTGGGGAGGTTTAATGTGTGGAGGAAGAGCATTATAAACGCTGTTAAACCTTGTAGAGTAGTCATGGACACTCTCTCCTATGTTTCTCTTAAGATTCTTGTATTCTGCTAGGATTTGGAGAGGGTTGGCCTTAACTTCCCATTTGTCTATGAAGGTCTGATATAAAGCGGGAAGGTCTCGGATACTATAAGGAGGTAGGCCTTTGAACCATTTCTTCACATCACCTCCTAAGCTCTGGGAAAAGATTCTCATTTTGACTGTATCATCATCTATTTCCATGTAATCAAAAGAATCTTCCATCCTATCTACATGGTGCTGAGCTGTGGTGGACTCTTTTGTAGTGAAGTGTGGGATATTTGATTGATAATCATTGGTTAAAGGCACTAGAGGCTGGGGTAAAACCAGAGGTGCATACTAGGCTGCCATAATGATGTTCTGAGGAGGTATGGGATTGGCTTGAGTAGCTGGTATATGGATGACATGGATACTAGGACCAGCAGAAGTTTATTGAACCGATCCAGGGTGGCAGAGCCCCAAGTTTTGAATGAAGTGAATATCAGGAGGTGTAGATGGAGGGGTTTCTCTGTCCCTAATGTGTTGACCACTATGAGATGGTGAACCAAGAAGCTCAAGGTCTGGCTGGTCTAGAACACTGAATGACCTAGTTCATGGTAGTATTTTTGGTAGGTCTAGGTCAAAAGGTGGGACTAATAGAGCTGTAAAGTCTTCCGGTGCAGAGTTAGCTCTATGGATATGAATGGAAATAGTTGGTATTTTAGGTGTAGGAGATCTCTTGAGGATGTTCTCAGGGTTTTCAACTATTTCAGGTGGGTTTGGGTTGGGGTAAGCTCTTGTGTGAATGGTTCTTGAAGCCGGAATGATGTTTTCTCACCAAAGCAGCTTAACCCTACTTGTTACTTCTATTATGGCTGATGTTGTTATGGAGGCTGGTCTCCCAGTGGAGTCTTATGTGAACCAAGATAATCAATAGGCCTACTGATCACCAGTGGAGTCTTTGATCTTTAAGGAGCTATGGAGTCACCAGGTGGAAGGTTTAAGGTGTTATAGGAGGCACACTGTCCACCATAGTGCTTATGTAATGTCTCTCTTCAAGGATATCCTCAAAACACAACAAAATCTAACCAGAGATGGACTGGGAGGGCTTTTACTAGATATTTCACCTCTGAAAGAGAGTGAGATCTGGAGGCTACCTGGCCCTTTCCAGACTCTGTCTAAGAGTGTGGGAGAAACACAACAAGATCGGATACAACAGTTAAGGGTATTCAAAGTTCCTTCCCTAGTGGAGTTGCCATTATGTTGGGGCTCCCATGTTTTGGCCAGATTGGCAAGACCAAAAGATGAGACAACATCAGAACCACTTTCAGACCTCAGGATCTAGCCCTCCTAGGTCCAGAGAGGGATCTCTCTATATAAGCAAAGGTTTTATGTCTTTGAAGCTCAAAACTTAAGATATTAGGCTAGTTATAGGCTCAAGGTCTGTTTGTTTGATTTTTGTGTGGTTGTTGGGAGTCAAGAAAGAAGGGTTCAGTATAAGACAAGGCTGAGCAAAGAGGGTTTTAGGCAAAGGAGAGATAATTCAAAGAACATTCAAGACCATTGGGCAATGGAGTCAGGAAAGGGTTTAATTGCTATTCAATATGCATGCTTTCAGTTCGGCTAGTCATCTAAAGCATTGGATCTTAAAGATGATAGTGTGACATGAAATGGTAAGAGAGAGGGTGAAAGCAAGGAAACCTCCAAGGTGACCTTTCAAAAATCAGATCCATGGACAGGACATGCCATTGGATAGCCTATGATCCAAATCCTAAGAAGTTAACTCTTCAGAAAAGGAACATTAAAGATTCAGAACACAAAGATGAAAACCTGAGATCAGAGAGAGACTTTGAAGTCTCAATGCTTCGACCTCTAGCTTAAGGGAACTTAGAAAGGTTTAGTCAATTGAAATGGACCTTGGTGAGACAGAGACATAGTTCTAAACTCCCTATATCCCAATTAATTTCATTAAATCCTAACAAGAACATCTGAGAACAGTTTCATTAATTCATACATCAGCTAGCAGCATATGTTTTGACCACTACACTGGTTAAATTAGTTGAAATCAATCCTCAGATAACACATACAGTAGAAAACATTGAAGGCAAGGAGAGAAGAAACATAGGGTACCTAACAAGGGTAAATCCTATGCCAGATTTCTGATGCGAGCCAGAAGAAATGAAATGAAATGAACTACCAGGTAAAACAAATACAAAGATAGAAAAACATCACCGTTGCTTCAAATCAGGATCCAAAGAAATGTGCTTGTCATATTAAAGAGCAACACCAGTCATGTACAACATTTCCAATAGCTCGATATTCAACCTGAAAACATCTCCCTCAACCTATCTTACAACTTTAGATAAAGACTATATCTCAAAAGAAACAGCTTGCAATTCTCAGATAATCGATCAACAACAACCTTTACACTGAGTTCCTTTGTGAATTTTATAGCTGAATGAGAGATAGACGGGGTAGATGAAAAATAAATGTAGAATTAAAACTCAGAAGAGGAAGAGGGCCGAGGCCCATTCTGTTTTGAATTCTGGGCATTTATCTTCAGTACTCTTTGGATGTAAGAGTGGTCTTCGTCATGATGCAATTTACTGCAGGTATGTCTTTGATGTACTTGCTGTAGTGCCTCTGCAATACTCTGGTGAATAAACCGAGGTGTATATAAAGACTATGAGGTCTTCCATACTGCATAACTAATGCTCTGGTAGCATAGGACTGTTGTCAGGGGGAAAACTTCTCAGGGAAACGAAATAGTATGCAGACGGTATGGGCACTTTGTCCTTTTATGGAAAGAACATTCTGCTGATGTGAAACCCTGATAGTATTGTTTTCTGCGTGCTAGACCTTCTATGTGATCCATGATGTCTTCGATCTGGTACCTTGCCTTTCAATTACTGACTCTAGGCTTCAAAAAATATTTTATTACCGGTCTTAAATTCTCTGATCTTTCACTGATACTCCTTTGCTGCTCCATTAATGTCTCTATCAATGAATTCTACGCTTTAATGGCTCTGGAAAGGTTTAACCCTATTCCTTTAATGAAAGTCATGTCATAACACCTTCCTAGGCCTTTCTTCATAATTTCGATCTCTGCACATGGTATTCCCTGTGTTCTTTGCCACTGTATCAGTGACTGTGAACCATGGCGGTCTTCCGCCTGCCTGTAACCCTGCAAAACATGAAAAAGAAAACCAGGCATGGGGAGGGTGGATGCAATGGGGAAAATGAGAATGGTAGCATAGCTTGGTGAAATGGTGGAATAGTGCAGGATGATGGTGGAAAATTCAGCGATCAGTGGAAAAATGGTCTGGTGAAGGTTGGCAGAATGCAACAAATTTTAAATGCAGACATTTGACATTTTGACCTTTGAATAAAATACAAAGGTGCCGGACGAAAATGCGACGAAAATATATGAAAACACATGGAATGGTGACGTGGTGGGACCCGGTCAATGGCGGGGCATGCATTTAATCCAGACCGTCCGATCTCAAGAGGAGATTGATCGTTGAGAATGCGTCGGAGGGAGACAAATGGTGGGTCAGGGATCCCTTTTTCTTTGGATTAACTCCCGAGCATCTTCGTGGCACGATCACCATTAGATGGGCAGCTTCAGATCGGAAAGTGTGCGCGCATATCGCACGGGGTCCACAGCTGAACTTTAACGTGCGATGAGGGCATTTTTCCATAGTGCGTGGAGCCACGTGTCGGCCGGTGAATGGAATCATTGCCGAACGAAAAATACAACCCGCCCTTCAAAAGTGATGCGATGGAAACCTTTAGTTTTTCGAAGAGGGCATAGCGCGGGGACCACCAGTGCAGATGGAGTACGGACCGTTGATCTGTGGATCAGATCAACGGTGGACATGCGATCGAAGGGGTGAACGAGGGGGGCCACGGACGCTATGGAGTTTGCGAAGACCGTCCGATCTGTACAGATCGACGGTTAATAGCGCTCCCGATATCCATTTGCGATAAGCGCTTTCCGAGCTAGCGCTTGGTTCTAGCACCTAGGCCATGTGGGGAAAACGTCGAGGGGGATGGTTGAAAGGTGCTAGCCTATGATTCATTTAGGAAATGGGTTTTTCGCTTGGAAACAGGGTTTTAAGGCTAACATTAGGCTTTCGGGGGGGGGGGGGAGGATTAACATCAAACGAAAGGATTTCACTTGGTTTTTTAAAGGGGAAAAGGGGGGTTTAGGAGATTTAGGAAGGGCTTTTAGGAATCAAAGGGAAACTTTTAAAAATGAGCAAAGGGTTAAAATGGGATTTTTGCAGGGACACAAGGATCGAAAAAGGGCTTTTCTGGATGAACACAGCAGTGAGGATCTTTTTGAAAGGCAATAGGCATAGGGAGGCTTTCAAGGATGATGTGTTTTAAGGAAAAATGCATTCCTTGAAGGCTCAAAAAACAATTTAGCCCCCTTCCTGCTTGTCAAGAAATTTATAGGGTGCTAACACCACCTATTTGGGTCCTCATAGGGTCAAATTGATTCTCGGGAAGATTGTATTTCAAGATCCCATCAAATGCAGGGAGTCGATGTGGGATGATGGTAGCCCTCATGGGAGGAGTACCAAGATGAATGGTGGAAAGAAGCATTCACAATTGGTTGAGTGGATGATGAGCAAGGAGCTAGTGAGCTACTTGTAGATTTATGATACCGGGCAGCAGAAGGCTTGGTTGCGCTGGTTACTCTTGAAGGAGTTTGGCCATCACTTTTCATACACTCTTTCCAAGGGTATCAGGATGGAGAAGATGCGGCAGGATGCTAGCATCATTGGGAATCAAGGAGTATGGATTCATAGTGATGATGAAACATTCATATCACTCACTATGTCTTCATCACATGTCTTGTATGATGAGAGCATGAGGAAGCAACAAGAACTTTTGTTGTTGGGGTTATTATTTGAAGAGCAAGATCAGATTGGCTCTCATTTCTTGTATGATGTTGCGGGATTAGGAGATGGCACTATCATGGTGCAAAGGGGATGCTCCTTGGCCTTTGATGATTAGGAATTACTTCCACCTTGGGAGAGATTCCATATTTGCAGCAACATTGTTGGAGGGTTGGCCATTTATGTTGAGGAGGCTGAGGGCAACAGAGCTGTGCCACCTAGAGATTATCTAGTGCCTCATGCAGAGGAAGGAGGAGATCTTGCTCCAGGTAGAGGGATTCTTTCATATTTGCAAGGAATTCCCTAGGATCTCATGTATGGAGATCAAGGCAAAATTAATGTGCCATTGTTGAGGAGGTGTGGAACATTGGAGAAACAAGAAGGATATATCTAGAAGACCCAACATCATGAGATGAGGAATACACATCCCTATTCATTTCTAGAGGTTGATACACCTGAGAAGGTGATTGGATTGCGTAGTGGAAGCATGGAGGGCTTTCTCCATTCATATATTCAGTCATCTCTTGCTGAGGATGTCTCATTGCATAGAGACATTTTGCCGGGGAGACCACTAGACCAATAGAGGAGGAGGGATGCTTCACATGTTGAGGCACTACTCATTAATTTCAGAGGAGTGGAGTGCTCCCAGGATCATATTTCTTGCATAATATTGATAGATCAACATATGAGGAGATGCATAGATCATGTGCAGATGGAGGAGATACATAACTCTTTGGAGGAGTTAGCACAACCACCTCTTTTCTCTTTGAGGATGAGAGGAGACACATTTTTGAGCCACTCCATTTGCATATACAAAAATTATGGTAAGGGTATTGTTTATTTGCATGATGACTTGTATATTCATCCCTTAACCATATATGTATAGGATGTTGCTCCAAGGAGGAGCATTCTTCTTTCTAGACCCCATGGTCTACTTGAGGCCATGAGCACTATTGGTGACCACTCCCTAGGAGGACTTGGGGAGGAAATGCATTATGGAGGAAATACTCACCTTACACCATGCATTATTTACTTTCTCCATACATTTGAGAAGAGTAAGACAACGAGCAAGTGGTTGAGAGGCCACACTTTTTGTCATAATCTTTTGCAGTTGAGGGTCAAACTGCATTGGTTACAATCGAGGGACCATTTTCCTTCTCCCTTGCCACACATGATAACAAGTATGGTTCTCATTATGGTTTATTATGTTTTTGTTTTCTTTGTACTTGTTGAGAGCATGATTGGGGGAATGGCACATTGGTTGGATCTGTCCGTTGGGGGAGAGATCTCCCACATTATTTGCATTGCATGTTCTAATGGGAGCATGAGAGGAAATTTGGCCACTATAGCAAAACATTTGTTTCCATTTGAGGTAAGCCATATGATTTATTAGATACTATATGATGGTGACTTCCAATTCATCACATATGAGGTGATTTGGGACAGCATGTTTCATAACGCTGGGGAAGAGATCCTTGGAGATCTAGTCTTCATCTTGCCACTGGAGGGCAACTTTATTGCAGCCCAAGATCATCATATACTTTACACTTATCCTAATTGGAGAGGAGGACAACATCGGGTAGGCTATTTTGTCTACCAAGATCAGATTTTCAGCCCACCTGTATTGCAGGAGCCAAAGGTGGAAGATGATTGTCAGGAGTTGCCATGTTGGGAGGTAACTCACTTTATATGGATGATTGCTTGGGGGATGGAGGATCTACATGACGAATATGTTCCTCAACATATTTCAGACTCCATGCCTTGGGTGGAGATTCTTCAGTTCTATCCTTGCAGTTGCCTGAGGACAAGCAACATTTGGGAGGGGAGGACTGTAATATTCCTATTTTAGCACATGGCTAAATGGAATATTAAAATTTTTATTTTATCACCTTGAAGCTAAATAAATAGGTAAAGGAACCCATTATTATTGAAGACATGAATAAAATCCCTCATAATGTGAAAGGGATCATCAGAGTAGCTTCATTTTTCACCCTCAAGTGTGAGAAGGGGCAAATGCATGAAGACAAGGTCATGTTTGACCAAGTCAAGAGCGCTGCCATAGGAGGAGTGGATCTCTTTATGAGACAGCACAGTGTGAATGAGGAAGAGGATATTTGGTGGAGGAAAACCTAATGGATGGGGCCCATGGAGATAGATCTTTAACTTGTTTAAAATGAGGGCAAGGCAGCCATTGTTATACATGCTATGGATTATTGATTTCATTGTCTATTCAAACATTGTGCATTCTTCTATTGTTTAGCTAGAGTTTCTGGGGAATTCTTGTTTAGAATTTATTCACCTTCTTGAGAGGCCTCTTGAGGGATTTTTCTTCATTAGCCACACTTCTTGGCTCAAGGCCAAAGCATCCTCCTCCAAGACAGTGTTACTGCTGCAGCAGCATAATTCTGTGTTGCAGGGTATTGCAGTGGAGACTCCACAACACCATTTCCTTGGCTCATCTTTCAGAGGAGGGAGATTCTATTCATATAGGAGGTTATTGAGGGATATTTCTGAGCATATTGCAGATAATTGGCACCAGGCCAAGCTCTTCTCTTCAGAAATAGCGCAGTCCCTTCTCTAGACTGCATTATTTATTTGTGCACTTGCAGTGGGGACTTGCTCCATTATTTTGGAGGGTGAGATCTTCAGGGATTGGATCAGCCTTAACCTGAGAGATCATTTGGATGAGATTCAGCCATCATTTGTAGCATCATCAGCTATCTTCATCCATATCTATTTTCTGAGTTGCGGCTGCTGCCCAACAACTCCGACATTTCTGCAGATTTTCCATTTTGTGTATATTTTAGTCAATCATTTTGACGATTGTGTATTTTCATTTCAAAGGGTTTAGATCTTGCTCCCCCTTCTTTATTTGAGCAGTATATTGTTGTATCTATGTATTGACATTATTTGCAGCATTTCTATTGCATGGATTGCATAGTTATAGCCAGGGCCTCTCTTGTATAACATTATTTCTTCATGCGCCATGTATATGTTTCATCGGGGCTGCATTGCCTAGCTTGAGAGATCATTTTCCTCAAGATATTGTATACATTATTGATGCTATAATCTAATGTAATGGTTATACGGATGTTCCAGAATTCTTGTATTAATGCATTCACTGCCATTTTCCAGCTCATGTTTATGTATTGTTGATCTCCACATTGGTAATATCATGAGATATTCCCAATAGTGTAGTTGTTCCTAATTTGGAATATTACAATGTTAGACCAGTTCTCACTATTGGCCATGCCCTTAAATTTAAAATAGAAACTGAAGATGATGCCATTAATGCCTTCATTAATGATTCCAGTTATGTTTCCAATCGAACTTGACATATTCTAGAATTTTCTATGAGCTATGAGACATAGGAAAACATTGAACCAGAAGATGACATTGAGTACATTCTTGTAACCCCATTCCATGATAGTACTCCAATCGAGATTGAACCAGGGAAGACACTTAATATCAACTCGAACCTATTCAAATCTCAGATCAAACATCTTTTGAAAGTCCTTCAATATCATCGGGAAGCTTTTGCCTAGGATTATACCGACATGAAGGTTATCCCTACCAGCCTATGCACTTATCATATTTACATTAAGGAATATTTCCACCCTGTAAGACAACCTCAATGGAGGATGAATCCTACTCTCAAAAACATTGTTAAAGAAGAATTACAAAAATTATTGGATGTAGGATTCATTTATCCCATCTCAGATAGCCAATGGGTATCCCCGCTAGTTATCATTCCCAAAAGAATGGTAAATGACAGATCTGTGTAGATTACAGGGAAATAAATAAGGAAACACAAAAAGACCATTTTCCTTTGCCATTCATTGACTAAGTCCTGGACACCTTGGATGGAAAGAAGTTCTTTTCCTTCCTAGACAGATTCAGCGGATATAACCAGATCCAGATATCCCTAGAAGACCAGGACAAGACAACTTTCACATGCCAGTGGGGAACCTTTGCATATAGGGTCCTTCCATTTGGCCTGTTTTATGCTCCTACTACCTTCCAGAGGGAAATCTTGGGAATTTTTTCTGATTTGGTTGGTGATAGCATCAAAATATATATGGATGATTTTACTCCATATGGGAACTCATTTGAGGAAGGATTGGAAAATTTGGAGAAGGTACTCAAAATTTGTAAACAGACCCATGTATCATTGAGTACAGTCAAATTCCATATGATGAGGGAAGAAGGAGCAGTATTGGGACATTTGCTCTCAGCTGCTGGAATTCAAGTTGATCCAGCTAAAGTAGAGGTAATATTACATTTCCTGGTACCCAAAACACCCACACAGGTACGTATCTTTATTGGTTGTGCTGGTTATTACAGGCACTTTATAGAAATTTTTTCTAAAATAGCACACCCACTATTTCAATTTCTAATAAAAGATGCAGAATTTTTGTGGATTGAAGATTGTGAGACAACCTTCACGAAAATTAAGGGGATGTTGTACATGGCCGCAATCCTTCGAGGACCTGATTGGGCATTACTCTTTCACATACATACTGATGCTTCTCAGACAATAGTAGGGGTTGTTTTAGGACAACAGGTAGAGAAAATACCGTATGCAATTTATTACGTCAACAATAATTTAATTCCTACTGAACTAAACTATACGGTGACAGAAAAAGAATTCTTAGCTGTCATTTACACTACCAATAAGTTCTGGAACTACATCACTGAGTACTTAACTATTGTCCATACTGATCATGCAGCAATCAGGTATTTGATGAATAAACCTATTACTACTGGCTGTATTACGATATGGTTACTATTGCTTCAAGAATTTGATATTACAATAGTAGGTAAGCCATAAAAAGATAATGTAGTATATGATTTCCTATCTAGAATGGATAACAATGATGAATGCACATCAATAGAAGATATTTTTCCTGATGAACATCTTTTTTCAGTCTCTACTAAACCTCCGTGGTATGCATATATTTCTTACTATCTTGCTACAGGGAAAGTGCCTCCTCATTTTTCATATAGGAAACAACAAAATATTATTCATCATAGTGCCTGATATTCTTGGATGGCAGGGTACCTTTTTCATACAGGAGTAGATAAGCAGATCCATCATTGTGTGCCTGAAGATGATATTTATGAAGTATTGAAGGCTACCCATGATGGCCCTTATAGAGGGAATTTTTTGAACAAAAGAACAGGCCATAAGGTGCTACAAATGGATATTACTGGCCTTCCATTTTTCATGATGCTCTGAATTATGTTAGGAGGTGTGATAGTTTCCAACGTATGGGGTAGCTCGGTAAAGCTGCTGAAATGCCTTTGCAGGCACAGGTAGTCCTCGAGCCTTTTGAGAAATGGGCTATCGACTTCATTGGACCCTTTAACCCACCCTCCTAGTAGAAAGTATGCATCTTGGTCTGTACTGATTACATGACTAAGTGGGTGGAAGCCAAAGCTATTGCGAAAGTAACAGAGCAGGTAGTCTCAGATTTTCTATTTGAAGAAATTTTTTCTCGTTACAGTACTCCAAGAGAGGTTGTTTCAAATGGAGAAGCAGAATTCACATCACACAAGATAGCAAAGCTCATGCAAAAATATGGGGTCAAGTGCAGAGTGACATCTCCATACAATCCCCAGGCGAATGGATAATTAGAAAGCATAAACAAGACATTAGAAAACATTTTCACAAAAACTGTGGCATACCATCGTCAGGATTGGGCTCAGAAGCTTCCAAATGTTCTCTAGGTGTACAAAACAAAATGGCGAAATACAACCAGGTTTTCACCATTCGAGTTGGTTTATGGAAAATCCCCATTGGTTTATGGAAATAAGCACGCTCAAAACAGCTCTGGAAGTAGGTTTAGATCTATCAGATGCCTAGAAACACTGATTTGCTCAGCTTAATGAGCTTGATGAAATACATTCAATGGCTATCCAGTGAACTACTGCTATCCAGTAGTAGAGAACAAAATGGCACGATACATTTATTAAAAATAAGGTGTTTCAAAGTGGAGATTTGGCACTACTTTATGACTCTCATTTTAAGGATTTTAAGGGAAAGCTTTGCACTCGTTGGATGGGACCTTATGATTTGGACGCTTTATTTGTTAATGGAACATTCAGGCTAGTCACAATTGATGATACACGTACTTCCTTTATAGTCAATGGACATCGCCTAAGACTATACCACCGGCTGGCCTGTAAGGATGCTTTTATTAAACAACTCTCTGAGAAATCTTGTTTGAAGGTTATCAGTGCAGAGAATCCTTCCTCTACACCCTAGTTGTCATATATATATATATATATATATATAAATAATTATATTCTATTTTCTTGTATTTTTACATGAGCTATGACTAAGGAGTGAAAATCAAGGAATTTTCTTGTTGCTGCTACTCATGGTGTTGTTACTTGGTTGCTTCTTCTCATGATATTGTTCCTCGGTGGCTGCTACTCATGTTGCTATTACTCGGTTGCTACTACTCATGATGTCGTTACACCAAGTGTTATTACTAGATGCTATTACTCCTTGATCAATGCTGCTACACCAGATGTTGTTACTCGCATTGTTGTTACTTGGTTGCTGCTACTCATGTTGCTATTACTCGGTTGGTGCTACTCCGATGCTGTTACACCGAATACTATTACTTCGATGCTATTATATCGATGTTGTTACTCTGATGCTATTGCACTGGATGATGTTACTCCGATGCTGTTACTCCGATATTGTTACACAGATGTTGCTACACTGATGCTGTTACATCGATGTTGTTACTCTGATGCTATTACACTGGATGTTTTTACTCCGATGTTGTTACTCCACTGCTGTTACACTAGATGTTGTTACACTGGATGCTATTACACCAATGTTGTTGCACCATCCACATCATTACTTCGTTGTCATCCTACCAACTGTCACATCATCCAGGTAGGTTGTCAGGTACACATCCACGTGACTTTTACTGATTTAATTAAATATCCCATGTGAAGATTTTAATGCCACGAAAGGAAAAAATTTAAGTTGGGGGGTGGGTGTCATCATGCCAAGGACGGTGTAATAATTTCCTCATAAGTTAAGTATGACATTCCGCTCATGGTACACCTTATGATTCCCATCAATATGTGGTATCATCATTTAAATCGTATTGGGATTCATAAGATGTCTCATCCACCCTGTACGAACAATAATTATTTCTATTTTACCACACTTACCATACTCTTTCATGATTTTTCTCGGTTATTTAGAGTTACCAACTGTATTTACCGTTACCACCTTTCCATTTTCACTATGTTGTTCCTTCGAATTCAGTACCCACCACCTTGCCCAACGGTCTACTGCTATAGGAAGTGCTACTACATGTATCCATAGTATGGGTGGGCTTTCTATGCGGCATGAGCCTGAAAACACAGTTTCTGTTCGCAGCAATCAAGAGGATTGGCAAGTCTTTGTCGACGCAGGGTGGGATATCTACTTTGACAGATTTTAGGGATTTGATGGAGGTATTACAATGGAATTCACACTCAATTTAGAGGAGAATTATTCTCGGGTTAGAGGTCTGGAAGTTCCTGTCATAGAGGAGGTAATTGCAGAGGTTAGTGGGTTGAGACAGCAGGGGTAGCAATGGTTTGATCAGAAAGTTTCTCTGCCGAAATTTCCCGAATTGTTCTTGTAGGTAGGAGAAAGTGTCGTTCAATTGGGCAGAGGATACGAGAGCAGAACTATGTCGTATCCTTGGAATGAAGCTGTAGGTTTCATAATAAAATACATTACCTACGAGGGTCAGGCCTCAGCTCTATTCAAGTATCACTTTAAAATTATAACACACCTTCGATTTCC